>QEIL01000206.1:0-36272 GCA_003116535.1 Paecilomyces niveus | reverse complement strand
GCCTAGGCCCCGCATTAATGAGCTCACTATGACCAGTCGATAGGGAGTTCTAGGAAGGAAAGGGGGACCCTATATAGGATTTGAAGCCGCTGTAGTTAGCTATTTCTTTCCTTCCTTCTGTATATTTAGTATACTCGTTGAGTCATCCTAGCTAGTTGAATAAACTACCTCTTGAACCATTACAACAAGCTTCACTAAAATAACCAAGAAAGAAAGAGTTAGAATCTTTACTACAAGTCTCTACAAAATTAATAAAATAATTAAAGAAAAAACTACGGCGAAGGAGGATCCAGAAATTACTTATTTAATCCAAAAAAAATTCCTTAATTTATATTAAAATTATATTAATGTATTCTCTAAGTAAGCTTTAAATAAATTACCTCTATATCAACCCTATAATTACTAAATTTAGTTTAAAAAAAAATATCCCCCTTAAATATAAACTATTCTACAAATATTCACTAAAGAAATTATAAGCTCTAAAGAAATATTTAATTAATAATCTGAAGAAAGAATTTATTACTACTAGTAGTAAACCCTTTACTTCTCCTATATTATTTATATAGAAAGTAGGGGGAGAGTTATATTTTTATATAAATTATAAGAAATTTAATTTTATATTTAAAAAGGATTAATATTTACTACCTTTAATTAACAAGACCCTTGCTTATTTTAGCTAAACTTAAATTTTTATTAAACTAAATATTTAATAAGTTTTTCACTAAATTTAAATATATCTTAACTTAAAAGCTTTAATAATATTTTAAATAAAATATAAAATATATAAATATTAAGTTTTATTCTTTGGGTTTATAAATAAACTTATTACTTTTTAAAAATATATTAATAATTTATTTATAAATTTCCTTAATAATTATATTAATATTTATCTTAATAATATTTTAATTTATTTTAATAATAAATAAAAGTATAAACTTTAAGTAAAGGAAATTTTAACTTACCTTTAAAAAATAAAATTATAAGCTAATATTAAAAAATACAAATTCTACATAACAAAGACTAAATATCTTAACTTTATTATTAATACAAAAAGTATTAAAATTAATTCGAAAAAAATCGAAGTTATTTAAAATTAAGAAAAACTAGAAATTATTTAAGCTATTTAGTTTTTTTTAAGATTTTATAATTTTTACCGGAGATTTATTAAAGACTATAATTAAATTACTAAACTTTTAAATAACCTTATTAAAGATAATTAATTATTTGAATTTAATGGTAATTACTATGACACTTTTTATTAGCTTAAATAATACCTATTATTTGTACTAATTTTATAATATTATAATTTATCCAAGCTTACTTAAGTTGAAACTAATGCTTCTAATAGGGTAGTTATAGTAGTTTTTTTATAGTAAAATAGTCTTAAAGAACCCTAGTATTTTATTATTTATTATTCAAAGACTATAGCCTTTGTTGAATATAACTACCCTATTTATAATAAGGAGTTACTAATAATTATTCGGGTTTTAGAAAAATAGTAGTTAAAACTAATAAGACTACAAACCAAAAAACCCTTTAATATTTTAACTAATTACTAATTCTTAAAGTATTTTATAATTACTAAAATATTAAACTCTCGATAAGCTAGTTAGGCTAAACTACTATTTTATTATTATTTCCTTATTTAATATTAATTAAAGAAATAAAATACCTTAATAAATATTTTATCTAAAAGGAAGGGAAAGGTAAAATAATAAAAGGAGTAAATTAAGTACCACTAAACCCAGTGCTTATTAGGCCACAATGTTTTAAATAAACAAATTCAAAAGGAGCTACAAATTTCCTATATTTCAACCCCTAAAGATATTTACCTAATTAATTAATTTTTAAAGGAGAACCACAAGAACCCTAAATTAACCTTATTCTAAGCTAAAGCTAGATTTAAAAATTTACCCTAGTCCTTAGCTAAAGGATTATTACTTTATAATAACTAATTAATAGTTTTTGATTTAGGGGACTTATAAACTTGTTTATTAAATAAAGCTTACCGATAAAACTTTATTACTTACCTTGGACGAAGAAAGACTTTGGATCTAATTAGATCCCGATACTATTAGCCTAGGATAAAATCCTATATTGAAAGATATATCTCTAATTGCTTCATATGCCGAAGAACTAAGATTCTACGAGATCTCCCCCCTGGATTACTTCAACCGCTACTTATTTTAGAAAAGTTATGGTAATATATTGCAATAAATTTTAAGTTATTCCCTAAAGACAAGCATGGATATGATGCAGTCTTTGCTATAGTAGATCAATTTAGTAAATGTGTTATCTCTATTCCTTGTCATAAGACCATTATTATTAGAGATATAGTAAGAATATTTATAGAGTATGTCTACCGGCATAAGGGTCCCCTTAATATTATAGTGTCCGATAAAGGTCCTCAATTTATCTCTGATTTTTGGGATAAATTCTACTCTACTCTTGGGATTAAATTGAAGCTTTCTTCAGTAATTTATCTATAAACTAATGGTTAGACTAAAATCCTAAACTAATATATGGCGCAATGCCTAAGACCCTATGTGAATTACTACCAAGACAATTGGTCCGAATTCCTTCCAATGGTTGATTTTGCAGCCGCTATTCTTAGTTAGGAATTTATCCCAGTTATCTTTATTTAAGGTAGAATATGGATATGAGCCTCGAACCTTATTTGACTGGTCACCTATCCCAGAGAAACAGAAGAAGCTTACCTTAAAACAAGAGAATCGCAAAGATGCTCAGTAATGGTTGTGGTATTTAAAAATTATTTGGTAGTTTATTGAATCCTCTATCAAATAAGCTTAAAACCAACAAAAATAGTAGGTAGATAAGTATCGAAGGGAGGTGGATTTTGATGTTGGTGATTCAGTTTTTATATCCCCTAAGAACTAGATATCAAGATAGCCATCTAGGAAGCTTGCAAATCAAATGGAGGGTCCCTTTAAGGTCCTCGAGAAGGTTGGCAATACTTGGAAATTAGAACTCCCTGAGACTATGAAAGTCTGCCCAATATTCCCTCCAGATCGACTTCGAAAAGCACCTGCAGACCCTGTACCATATCAAATCCCTAAACCCCCGTCTCCAATGGAAATCGATGGCGAATTAGAATGGGAGGTGGACCAGATCCTAGCTGTTCGAAAACGATATAAGCAACTTCAATATCAGGTGCAGTGGTCAGGATATGACACTGATTTAACCTGGTATCTAGCTTCAAATTTCAGAGGATCTCCATTGAAGCTGAAGCAGTTCCATAGGGAATTTCCTTCTAAACTTGGACCCCCTGTGAACCTAGACTATTGGTTTGAATACTGGAACCTAGGGACTAAACCTAAGGCTCGCCTTGACGACAATTACGAAGCTAATTCGAGGACGAATCAGCCAAAAAAGGGGGGTAATGTCACGGCCCTAGCTCAAACCGCCAAGAAGGTCAGATTCGCAGGCATTTCCCATCAGACAAAGGCTAGAGACTAGACCTAGATTGGAAGGCGGTTTGAATGGCAGAATGCTCAAAGGGGATATTTAATGGTTTTACGAATTCTCTTTGATTTCCTTCTTTTTCTCCCTAGTTTAGTTTTCTCGAATGATGTCGCCTAGCTAGTTAGATAGCTTCTATAGCTTTAATATTACAAGAGTTTTTTTAAAATAAATAATAATTAATTTAGAAGTAGGGCTTACTTTGTATATATATATAATATTAATTTTTTTTACTAACTTATAGTAAATAATAGTAATTAATTTAATATATTAAATTAAAAAAATATAATAATTACAAAGAATAATTATAAGGTGGTAATAAGTGTTTTTATATATTTAGTTCTTTATATATTATTTTATATATTATTTTTTATATTATATTTTTTAATATATTATATATTTTATATATTATATTTATATGTAGTATAGTTAATATATACTATTGTTATATAATTCTTAATATTTTACTTTATTTTAATATTATATTATAAAGTTTTATTTTATTAAGGTATTATAGTTATACTCCTTTATAGTTAATTTATAATATTAACTTAATAAAATTAAACTAAGGTTTTAAACTTAGCTTAACTTATAAGTTTAGCTTAATAAGCTTATTATATAATTTAATTACTTAATAAAGTTTAATATAAATTTAAAATCTTTATATAATTACTTAAATAAAATTAATTATAAAGTATAACTTTAGCTTAAGCTAAGCTTAAAAACTTATAAGTTAAGTTAAACTTTTAAGCTTAACTTAAAAGTTTTAATAAGTTAAGTTAAGTTAAGTTAAGCTATAACTTAACTTAATACTAATATTAAAAAAAAAGCTAAAGTTACTTCTTTTCTTTTTATATAATTTTTATATTTTTTAAAAAAAAACCTTTAATAATTATAAAGTAAAATAAATATAATTTAATTTTTAATTTTTAAATAATTAATTAAGTATATTACTTTTTGTAAGTATTAATATATTTTTTATAATAAGGGTATTTTTTTATAATATAATATATAAATTTTTAATTATTTTAATTTTTTTTATTTTATAAATTTTAAGAATTTTTCTTTAAATTAAATAGTTTAAAATTTAAGTATTTTTTAATATTAATTTTAATAATAAAATATAAAAAATTAAGGATATATACTTTATACTTTTTAGTAATTTTAATTTATAATTTATTAATTTAATTTTTTATTATTAAAGTTATTGTTTAATTCTTTAGTTTTTATATTTTATTATAAAATATATATATATATATATTTTTTAAAGTTAAGTTTTTTTTTAATTTTAAAAGTTATAGTATATTACTAGTGTTGGCATTGAGTTAAGTTATAGCTTAACTTAGCTTAACTTGGCTCGCCAAGACCCCCGAGTTAAGCCTAAAAGTTGGGCTCAACTCAACTTAATACCTATTATAAGTAAATATAAAGTTAAGTTTAAGCTCAACTCGGCTCAACTCGGCTTAACTCGACTTAACTCGACCCTTAAGCTAAGCTTAAATGTTTAGCTTAACTTATTAAGCTAAGCTTAAAATTTTAACTTAACTTAACTTAATGCTAACACTAAGACTTAATATTATATTAAAAATTAAATAATACTAAGTCCTCTTATAAGCGGTAAAAAGTAGTAAAATATCGAGTAAATAAGCTAAAAGTAGCTAAAGCTTTATACTAAGTATAGCTTATTATAATTAATAAATATAATATTTTAAGTATTTTTATTTTAAAAATATAGTTAAGTTAAAAATTATTTTAAATTTTTAATAATTAATTATTATAATAAGCTAAGCTTAATATAAAGCTTTAAATACTTTTAATTAATATTAATTAAAAGTTTATAGCTTAGTTTATAAACTTTATTTTATTATTTTTTATTATTTTATTTATATTAAGCTTAATATAATTATATACTTATATTATTTTTTTTAAATTTAATATATTTATAAAGTAGTTTAATTAAATAAATTATTTTAAAATTATATTATATTAAATTTTTTTTTTAAAGTTATTAAAAAAAAGTAAATTATATTAAGTAATTTAAATTTTAACTATTAATTTTATAAGTACTATAGCTTAAAAGTAATTAAAATTCCTTATTATAAAAATAAAATATTTTTTTAAAAAATATTATAAGTAGTTTAAATTTTAATAATTAAAACTTTTAAGGAAATTATTTAAAAAACTTACAATATTTAAATATAATAAATATTTTTAAATTTTAACTATTAAACTTTTATAAAATAAATAATAAAATTACTTAAAATTACTTAAAATAAAAAAAATAATTAAATTTTTATTTATTAAATTTTTATAAAAAAATTAAAATAATATTATAAAAAAAAGTTAATTTTTTTAATAAGTATTTTAAAAATATAATTTATTCTTAAATTATTAAATTAAATATTAATTAAAAAAATTTAATATTTAATTTAATATTTTAATAAATAATAATACTTAAAAAATAATTTATAATTTTAAGTTTATATTTATTTTTTTATAATTTTTTAATTATTAAATAAAGTTATTTTTAAATTAATTATTAAAAATAATTAAAAAAAATAACTTTACTTAATTTTTTAAAATTTAATAAAAATTATATTAAAAATAAATAATATAATAATTAACTTATTTAAAAACTAATTTAATTATTTTTACTTTTAATTAAATTTAATATTTATATTAAAAGAAAAATAAAAGCTTTAATATTTTTTTACTTAAATTTAAATAAAAATTAATTAATAATAATAATTTAACTTAAGTTAATAAAATTTATATTAATTACTTAAAAAGTATAATTAAATAAAATTATAAAAATACTTTTAATTAATATATTAAATTTACTTAAATAATATAATTAATATATATAAGTTTTTTTATTTTAAAATTTTATATAAATAATATATAATATAATTAAAGGTAAAATTAACTTAAAGTTTAATTTTTAATTTTTAAATAAATTTAATTAACTTTAAATTTTAATATAAATTTTTTAAATTTATAAGTTAAAAATATATTAAAATAAAAATTAAAAAAAATACTTTATAAATAAAAAAATTTTAACTTAAAAAAAATTTATTATTAATTATATAAAAAATTAAAAATATATAAAAATTAAAAATAACTTAAAAAAAACTATAAAGTTACTATAAATAAATTTAAAAACTTAAATAAAAACTTAAAAAAATTAAATTTTTATTAAAAATTACTATTAAAAATTAATATAATTAAAAAAAATAAAAAATAAAAATATTTAAAAATTATTATATAAATATAAAATTTAATAAAGAACTTTATACTTAAGTTTATATAAACTTAAAATATTTTTTATATATTATTATTAATAAAGCTTTTATTAAATACTTTAATTTATTATATATTAAATTAAAAAAATTTTAAAAAATTTAATTAATTATAAAATTAATTAAAAATATAATTATATATATTACTTATAGTAATATTAATATAAATATAAATAATAAAGTATATATTTATATATTTTTTTAAATTAAGAAAATAATATTATATTAAAATTACTTTAAATATAAACTTAAAAAATTATTTTATATTTTATAAAAAAAAATTATAAATTAATAATTTTAACTTTTATATTAAAATTAAAAACTTTTAAATAAAACTTAGTATTTATTAATAAATTAATTTTATATATATTATTTAATATTAGTATTAAGTTAAAAGTTTTAACTTAGCTTAACTTATAAGTTTAACTTAATAAGCTTAGTATATAATTTAATTATTTAATATAATTTAAGGCTAGTTTAAAACTTTTATTTAATTACTTATTTAAAATTAATTATAAAGTATAACTTTAAGTTAAGCTAAGCTTAAAAGTTTATAAATTAAATTAAGTTATAAAACTAAGCTTAACTTAAAAATTTTAATAAGTTAAGTTAAGCTAAGTTAAATTATAACTTAACTTAATACTAATATTAATATTACTTTTATTAATTATATTAAAAAACTATATTTAAAAATTAAGTTTAAATAAAAGTATTTACTATAAACTTTATAAATATTAAAAAAATATTAACTTTTAAAAATATATTAACTTAAAAAAAAATTATTAAAATATTATTATAAATTTTTATTTTTATTTAATTAAAAAAATTAATTAATTACTTAAATAATACTTTAAATTTAAATATAAAATAATTTAAAAAAATAAAAATAAATAAAAAGAATTAATTCCCTAAGAACTTTTATATAATATATTTTAAGAAAAATTTTTATTAAGTAAATAATTTATTAATATTTACCTTAATTTTTTTATATAAAAACTTAAAAAAAAGTTTAAATTTTATATAAATTATTAAATATTTATTATTATTAATTTATAAAACTTTTTAATTATTATTTAAAATTAAATAATTTATTAAATTAAATATTATTATTACTTTTATAAATAATTAATAATTTTTTTAAACTTATTAAAATATTAATAATATATTATAAAAGTACTTAAATAAATTTATATTAATTTATATTATTAATTTTTTAAAAAATTATAAAAAAAATTATTAAATATTAACTTTTGTATTAATATTAATAAATATAAATTTAAAGCTTAAATAATATTAGCATTAAGTTAAGTTAAGTTAAAATTCTAAGCTTAGCTTAATAAGTTAAGCTAAATATTTAAGCTTAACTCAAGGGTTAAGTTAAGTTAAATTAAGCTTAAACTTAACCTTATATTTACTTATAGTAAGTATTAAGTTAAGTTAAGCTTAACTTTTAAGTTTAACTTAATAAGTTAAATTAAGAAATTAAGCTTAACTTAAAGGTCTTGGCAAGCCAAGTTAAGCCGAGTTAAGCTATAACTTAACTCAATACCAACACTAAGCTTAAAGTATTAAATATTTTAAATTTATTATAAATATTAATAAAGAAATTTAAATAAATTTAAAAAAAATTAAAACTATTAAATTTTAAAAATAACTTTAAATTATTAAGGAAATTTATAGTTTTATTAAATTTATTAATTATTATTAAAAGTTTTAAAAAAAACTTAAAAAGTAACTATAAAGTTATTTTAATAAAAGTATAATAATATAAAATATTTTAATAAAAAAAATTTAACTATAGCTTAAATAAAAGTTTATATAATAGTTAAAAGTAATTTTAATATAAAGTTAATATAAAATTTTAAAGTAATTTTATATTAAGTAAAAAACTTTTAAACTTAAACTTATTGCTAAGCTTTAGCTTATAATATTATATTTTTTTTAAAAGTAATACTTTTAACTTTTTATATATTTAAAGTTATTATATTAATTAAAGTTAAAGTTAGCTTTTATATAAAAAATAATTATTTATTTAAACTTTTTTATAATATAAATTTAATAAAAAATTAAAATAATATTTAATTTAATAAATTATTTAACTTTATTAATTTATTTTAATATTTTATAAATAAATAGTAATAAATATTAGTTTTTTTTAATAATTTTATTTAAAACTTAATAATTATAATAAAAATAAAACTTTTTACTTAGTTTTTATATAAAAAAATTATTAATTTAAATAAATTCTTTATTTAAATTTTTATAAAAGTTTTATAAAAAATTATTAATTTTTCTTAAAATATATTATATAAAGAACTTTAAGGTAACTTTATTTTTTTTTAATTTTATTAATTTTTATAATTAATTTTTAAATTTTAATAAAAAGGTAAAGTTTTAACTTTTTATTAATTAAAAACTTTTAAATATTAATAATAATATTTTAAAAGTTTTATTTTAAATTTAAATATTATTTTCTTTGTAAAGCTTTTTTAATATTTTTAAAGCTTATAGTAAAAATTAAAATATTTTTATATTATTATTATTTTTTTTAATATTATAATTAAAATTTTATAGTAAATATTTTAATAATATTTAAAAATTATATTATTTATTTTAAGTTTTTTAAATATAATTTAATAATACTTAATATTTTAAAGTATAATTAAAAGTTATTTAATTTAATTATAACTTTTTAATTTTAAGTTTATAATAACTTTAAAATAATTAATATTAGTATTAAATTAAGTTATAGCTTAACTTAGCTTAACTTAATTTATTAAGACTTTTAAGTTAAGCTTAATTTTATAATTTAATTTAATTTATAAGCTTTTAAATTTAGCTTAACTTAAAGTTATACTTTATAATTAATTTTAAGTAAATAATTAAATAAAAGTTTTAAACTAACCTTAAATTATATTAAATAATTAAATTATATACTAAGCTTATTAAGTTAAACTTATAAGTTAAGCTAAGTTAAAACTCTTAATTAAACTTATTAAGTTAAGCTTAATTTTATAACTTAACTTAATATTAATATTAAAAATTTATATTATAACTATTAATATAAAGTATAATATAAAGGTAAATATATTTTTAATAATTTTTACTAATATTTAATAATATTTTAATTATTTTATAATATTTATTTATTATTTATTATAATTTTTAAAAAATAAAAATAAATTTAATATATTTTAACTTATATTTAATAATAAAAAATTTAAAAATAAAGCTATATATAATATAGTTAAAATTAATTAATATATTAATAAAATAATAATTATTTACTTAAGTTAATATTTAAAAAAAAGTTTATTTACTTTTTTTTTTACTTTTATTTTTAAATAAAAGTTATTTTTTTTAATTTTATATTGTTTTTATTTAATTTTAATAATATTTTTTTATTTTAATTAATTAATATAATTTAAAATATTAAAAATTAATTTTAAAATATTATTTATAAAAATAATTTCTTAAGTTATATTATATATATTTTTTATTTTTTTTTTAATAAATATTTTTTATAAATATTTATTTAACTTAATAAGTTAAAGTATTAAAAAGTTTTATAAAAAGTTTCCTTAAAACTTTTTTTATTTATTAATTTTTAATTTATAAAATTTATTTTTAATATTAAAAAAAATAAAATTATTAAAGTAAAAATACTAAGTTAAAATTTTAAGCTTAGCTTAATTTATAAGTTTAACTTAATAAGCTTATTATAAAATTTAATTACTTAATAAAGTTTAATATAAATTTAAAACTTTTATATAATTATTTAAATAAAATTAATTATAAAGTATAATTTTAAGTTAAGCTAAGCTTAAAAACTTATAAATTAAATTAATTTAAAAATTAAGCTTAATATTGGCATTGAGTTGAGTTATAGCTCGACTCGGCTCGACTTGGCTCGCCAAGACCCCCGAGTTGAGCCTAACTTCTTAACTTAACTTATTGAGTTAAGCTTAAAAGTTGGGCTCAACTCAACTCAATACCTACTATAGGTAGATATAAGGTTGAGTTTAAGCTTAACTTAACTCAACTCGACCCTTGAGCTAAGCTTAAATATTCGGCTCAACTTATTAAGCTAAGCCCAGAATTTTAACTTAACTTAACTTAATGCTAATATTAATTAAGCTTAACTTAAAAATTTTAATAAATTAAGTTAAGTTAAATTAAGCTATAATTTAACTTAATATTAATATTATTAATTATAAAAAAATACTTTAAATACTAATAAGTATTATTAATTTATTTAATAAATAATTATAAATAATTATAAATAATAAAAAATAATTACTATTACTAATAAAAACTACTTATTTTTATAATAAAATATAATAATTATTTAATTTAAATATTATTTATATATTTAAGTAATTATATATAAAAATATTAAGTATAAAAATAATAATAATTAATAATAAAAATAATAATATTATTTTACTAAAAATATATAATTATAATTAATTAATAAAAAAATACTTATATTAAAGAAAATATATTTAAATATTATTATTATAGCTTTAATTTATAAAGTAATTAATTATATAATAATAATATTAATATTAAGTAAAGTTAAGTTGCAAAATTAAACTTAACTTAATAAGTTAAATTAAAAGTTTTAACTTAGCTTAACTTATAAATTTAACTTAATAAACTTAATATATAATTTAAAATTTCTTTAAAACTTTTATTTAATTATTTATTTAAAATTAATTATAAAGTATAACTTTAAATTAAGCTAAACTTAAAAGCTTATAAGTTAAGTTAAATTATAAAATTAAGCTTAACTTAAAAATTTTAATAAGTTAAATTAAGTTAAGTTAAGTTAAGTTAAGCTATAACTTAACTTAATATTAATATTATATAGTAAAATTATATAATTTCTTATATATATATATATATATATATATAATAACTTTAATAAATTTTAAAAAATTTATTTTTAATAAGCTTTTAATAAATTCTTAATTATTTATTTTATTAAATTTAAATATATTTTATATAAAGTATATAGTTAATTATAAGTTAATATTATTAAAATTTTTATATTTTAAAAAAGTTTTAATTTAATATTTCGAAATTATTTAATATAATAATTAAATATTTTTTATAAATATATTATATTTTTTTATATTATTTAATAATTAATAAGTTAATTATTTAACTTAGTATTTATTATTTTATTATAATATTAAATTTATATATTTAAAATTTTAAAATTATAAATTTAAATATAATTTATTTAAACTTTTATTATATAAAAAATTATTATTTTTATTATAATATATATAATTATTAAGTTTAAAATTATTAATTACTATTACTATTTATATAAAATTTAAATTTAAATATTATATTAAAATAAATACTTTAAAATAAAAATTTATTAAAATTTTTAAAGGTAAAAAACTTTAATTTAAAAAGTTTATATAATTAAGAAATTTAATTAACTTAGTTAATTATATATTTTTAAAAATAAATTTATTTAAAAGAGGGAAAAGTAATATTATAACTTTAGTTTATAAAGTAATTAATTATATAGTAAAATTATATAATTTCTTATATATTAATAATATTATTACTTTAGGAATTATTATTTTTTTTATTTTTAATATTTTTATATTAATTATTTAAATAATTATAAATAAAATTTTTTTATATTTTATTTAAATTATTATAATTATATTATAAATTATTATAAATTAAAATTATTAAAAAAACTTTTAATTTTTAATTAATTAAATATTTTAAGTATAATATAATAAAAGTTTTAATATTTAAATAATTTATTTAATTAAACTTAAGTTAAAATATAAAAAATTTTTTAAAATTATAATATATATAAAAAAATAATAATTTAATATAAAAAACATAAAAAATTATTAAAATTATTATTTAAATTTAATAAAATTATTAATATAATAATAATTATAAATAAATTATTTAAAAAAATAATTTTTAAATTAATAACTTTAATAATAATATTAAATATAATAAAAAAGTTAATTAAATACTTAATATAATATTATAAATTTTTATAATTATTTTTAATTAAAAAACTTAATTTATAATAATAATATAAAAAATAATTTATTAATTAATATAAATTACTTATTATTTTTATATTATATATTATTTAAAAATTAATAATATTATTAAATAAATAAATTAAGTAATTAAAAATTACTTTTATTTATATAATTTATTAATAAAAAATTAATAAAAGTTATTACTTATAGTAATATTAATTTATTTATATTAGTATTCTTAAATTAAGTAGCTTTATTACTATATTTTCCCTACTTTTTATTATTTAAATTATTAACTTATTAAACTTTATATAAATAACTTAAGTATTTAATAATATATAGTTATTTTTTCCTATACTTATATTAAGTAATATATTTAACTTTAAGCTATTTTTTATATAACTTAAAAACTTTATTTTAACTTTATTTTTTATAAATAGTTAAATAATATTTAATAATAAAAATACTAAAAAATTTAATAATAATATTAACTTCTTCGACGAAAATATACTTACTATAGTAAATAAATTTTATTTAATTACTAAATTAATTTTTTTTACTTATTTTTACTGTTTTTTTTTTACTTAAGGAATTTATTATTAATGTAATAGTCTAAGAGGTAGTTTATTTAACTAGCTAGGATAACTCAACGAGTATACTAAATATACAGAAGGAAGGAAAGAAATAGCTAACTACAGCGGCTTCAAATCCTATATAGGGTCCCCCTTTCCTTCCTAGAACTCCTTATTGACTAGTTATAGTAAGCTTATTAATGCGGGGACCTAGGCGCAGAGATTTAGGTCCTAGATCCCTAAGCTTAACATTATATTAGAGATCAAATAATGCCAAATCCTCTTATAAGTAGTAAAGAGTGGCAGAATATCAAGTAGATAGGCTAAGGGTGGCCGAAGCTCTATACCGGGCATAGCCCGTCATATTACCCCCCTCCTCTAGGAGGACTTAGTGACCCCCTCCCCTTTTGGAGATGATATAGAACTATGAGTTAATTTATATTAATCCAATATAATTATATCCCACAAATTATCGAATGGTTCCCATATTGGACGAGTATACCCTTTCCATTTCACGAGAGTTTTTAAATCCCCTCGGTGCAAATGCTTTACCTGCAATATTTCTTCAATCTTATATTCCTTTGCCCTATTAACTAATAAAGCTAGCGGCTAAATATTATCTCAAACTTATAATAGTAAGGGGTCCTCAGGAGCTCTTTTAAAGAATATAATATGAAAGACAGGGTAAATATTAGGTAAAGTGTCTAATCGGCAAGTATAGGATTTAACTAGCTCCAAAACAGTATATTTGGAATTATTCCAATTAAGTTTTCGAGATAGCTGGTTAGTCTGAATGTTCTTTAGCTTCAACCATACTTTATCCCCTACCTTAAATTGTTTTGCAACTTGCTATCGGCGATTAGAATTCTCCTCTTGATATTCCTGGGCTGCAGCCATAGTAATTTAAATTATCTTAGTGGCTTCCTTTAATTTAAAAATTAAGGTCTCCCCTTAAATAATAAGAGAAGAACTAATATTATTATACCATAGGGGTTTAGATAAGTTAATTAGATTAACTAAATCTATATAATATCCGTGCATAGCAAAGAAGGGGCTTATTCCAGTAGAGGCAGTATCCCGATTATTAATTGCTAGTATTGCTATGGGTAATAGCTTTGCCTAATCCTTCTACTAGTATATTATATAAGCCCTTAAATATTTTTCTATAGTTTAATTTATCCTTTCAATAGCTTTATTAATTTCAGGATAATATATAATAAAAAGCCTTTGGGTAATTTAGAGTAGTTGACATATCCTTTTCTACATAAGACTAATAAATTAAGGTCCCCGGTTAGATATTATAGCTTTAAGGGGGCTATAATATCAAATGAAGCACTGAATGAGCTTGGCCGCAATATCTCTAGTGGTGATAGTGCTCATAGGTTCGAAAATTATTAATTTAAATAGCCGGTCAGTGATGACCATAATATTAATTATTCCTTCAGGTCCTGAAGGGGGTAGCTCAATCACAAAATCTACTAATATCTTAGACCAAGGGCGTTTAAGGATAGGCAGGGGTTTAAGTAGTCCTCGCCACTTCTCTCACCAAATAGTTGATTTGCTATAAATATTATAGTTCCGAAGGAACTGCCTGATATCTTGATTAAGCCTTAGCCAGGTAAATTGCCTAGTAACTAGGTTCTAAGTTATATCTCGTCCAGGATACCTAGATAAATAGGAATCATGGGTTTCCTAAATAATTCGGGTCTACAGGGGTTCAAAATAAGGGATCCATATTCGATTCCTCTAGTATAAGTATCTCCCATTATCAATTGAATATTTAGATAGGGATATAGGTAATCCCCAATGCGGTGGAAGCTGCCGGTCCCTATTTAAAACCGCCCGCCGAATTAACTAATATCGCCGGTTTGTATTCAGGGTATTATTCCATAACTAATAAAAGATTTCATTTGCAAAAGGATTTTCGGGGGGGTTAGATTTATCCCCTAGGGGGTTATCGGCTTAATCCTGATTTCCCCCTGTAACAAATTTAGCTCCAATGCTTATTGGCTCAGCTGAATCAGGGTTTTCTGAATCCCCTATGGGATTCAATGTTGCTATATACTTCCCAATAGATTTCAGCAGTTGGAAATACCTCCCTGCTAGATGGGAATCTTTTAGGTCCCTAGGCATATCCTGCTCCCACCGAGATAAAGTATCAGGGACTATAGCTTCCTTACCAACTCGAAACTTCAAGTTGAAGCTATACCTTGCTAGAACCTTTGCCTAGCGGACCTATTATTCATTAAACTTCTGTTTTTTCATAAAGAATTCAAGGTTCTTATAATTAGTTAAAATATTAAAGCTAGAGGCACTGCGGAGTTCACTATCCTATTACTCTAAATAGTATATAATAATAAGGAGTTTCTTGTTATAAATAAGGTAGTTGTATTCTGTAAGAGTATTTTTCTTTGAAAAGAATATAATTAGTTTTAGTACTTTTTTATTATTGTATTGAGATAAAGCTCCTTTAGTAGTATATCTTAAAGAATTTGTTTCTAGGATAGTTTGGCAATTAAGGTTTTATTAAGCTAAAACTAGTGTATTAATAAGTATAGTCTTCAAGGTCTAAAATGCTTCCTCACATACAGGGGACTATTTAAAGGGGATATTTTTTTTAGTCAGAGTAGTTAATAACATTGTAATATTTGAAAACCTAGGGATAAAATCCCTATAGTAGTTTGCAAATCTAATAAAGCCGTATACCCTTTTCACTATCTTTGGCTATTTCTAAGACTTGATAGCTTTAATTTTTTTAGGATTTATATAAATTCTAACCTTGGCTTTAACTATATAACTAAGATATTTAACACTTTAAGCTTTAAATTTATATTTGTTAATATTTATATAAAGTTTAATATTTAATAATTTCTGAAGGATTAATTTTACCTTCTTTTTATAATTTTTTAAGAATTTATTAGTAAATATTAAAATATTATCTATATAAGTAAAGATAAATTTATTAAGGTAATTCCTTAAAATATTATTTATATAGTATTAGAAAATAGCAAGAGCTTTAGTTAATTTAAATAGGGTTACTAGCTATTTATATAAGCTATATTAGGTTCGAAAAGCTATTTTTTATTTATCTCCTTTTTTAACTTTAATTTTATAAAATGTAGTTATAATATTTAACTTAGTAAATTACTTAGCTTTAAATAATAAATATAAAGTTTCTTTAATTAAAGGTAATAAATATTAATTTTTTCAAGTAATAATATTTAAAGCTTTATAATTTATATAAAATCGAAGTTTTTTTTTTAATTTAAAAATAAATAAAATAAATACTAAAGCAAGGGAATTATTAACCCTAATAAAATTCTTCTAAAGAAGCTTAATAAGGGTTTTCTAAAGAATTAATAATTCCTTTCGAGATATTTTATATAGAGGTTCTTATGAAATAACTTTATTAATTCCGAATTTGTCCTTTTTAAAGACTATTTTATAGTTTACCTTTAATTAATATTTAAGTAGTTAGTCTAAATTTTTTTAGCTAAAAAAAGGTAGGAACTTATGGTATTAAACTAGTAGTTTCTCCCTAAGATTTAAATATTTTTTAGGGGTTAAAGTTTAGTTTATATTTGCTAAATTAACTATAAAAACCTTAGCTAAATTTTAATCCTTAATCTTATAAGCTTAGAGAGTTAAAGTTGTGAAAACTAACTTTATTTATTGCTCCAAAGGGTATAGGGAATTTTCCCTAGGATTTTTAGCCTTAATATTTAATTTAAATATCTTAATATATAGTTTTTTTTTAATAAAATAAAGAATAACTTTTTTGGATTTTATTTAAGGATATTTAAATATAATATTATTATCTTAATTTGGAAGGATATAAAAATAAACTTATCGTTATTTATAGCTATTAATATTAATATTAGTATAGGCTATATAGGTAATAATATTTTTTTTAATTTAGTAATTAAATAAAAATTTTAGGGCTTTTTTAATTAAATACACTATAACTTGGCTTATTTAGTAAAAGAATAGTTAATTGTAGTATATAATAGGTATCCTGAATTAATATAGGCTTTTGTATAGATTTTCCCATTAAAGCCTATATTTATATATATATTATTTGAATACATATACTTCCTAGCCTTCTCCTATTAAAGCTTAGGGTTAAGCTTTAGCTCTTGGTAGTATCTTTTGATAGGAGCTATTTTTTTCTTAAGTTAGCTTTATTAGTTGAATTCTGTTTTTGTTTCGAGCTAATTTTAATTTTAGGTTTTATTTGAGCTGTTTTAACCTTTTTTTTACCTGGAATTTAATTAGGACCTTGGCTAAATCGAGGAGCTTTACAATGCTTAGCATAATAGTTAAGCTTGCTGTAGTTATAGTAAAGATATTCCCTTTTAAATCCCCGGGGATTTTGCTTTTATATACTTATTTTATTAATTTTTTCTTAATTTATAAGTTTTGGGGTATTTATAGAGGGTTTAGGACTAGGAGACTTAGTCTTATATCGGTTTAGTTTACCCCTAGCTTTGGGAGCTTTATGGCTATTAATTTGGGAACCAAAGGTAGATAGTATGTTCACATACTCCCTATAAGTTGTAGGGAGGTTTAAGTAATTATCTACCTTATCCTTTATGATATTATTAATTACACCTTTAATATAATTAATATAAACTTGGTTATTCTATGCTAAACTCCCACTATCTACCATTTCCTATTCAAATTTGGGTAGGAATAGAGCGAAACTTTTATTATCCCTCTATTGGAGATAACGAAGGTATTTTAGAGCTCTAGCTTCCGAATTGGGATCTCTATAATAGTTTTTAAGGTATTCCATAAAGGTGTTAGGATTATATTCTCTCTCTTTCTCTTCCCTATCCATATATAATATTATTATGGCTTGGGGAATCCTTTCTAATTATGAAAAGATATAGATAAATTGATCTCTAGGTGAACCAATAGTAGGTCCATCTACTTTCAATTTGCCCTGCATTTTATGGTACCAGGATTTGAAGGTATTTCGGTATCTATTAAACTTTGGAGGGTTAGGAAGGGTAGGTTGTTTCTTCACCCGAAGGAATTCAGAGGTAGATTCAGAGATAGTAGGGTTCGAAGGAGTAGTTATAGGGGTTGAAGCTTAAGCTCGAATCTTTAGCTGAGCTATTCGGTTCAATATCTGGTGTATGGCCTGAGCCATCTCCTGTATCGGATCCAATCGTTGTTGTTGTTGAGCAGGCTGTTCAGACTGAATATCTTCCATGGTATTCAATTCAAAAGTGAATTGAAACTGTCTGATTTCAGGTGGGTCTAGGACTTAGAAGCCGATTTCAATATCACTATGCTTAGGTTCTCATATAGGGATTTTTGCCTCCCAATAGGCTTTACAATTGATTCAGAACTGCAGGGATTTTCGGCTCCTAAGACTATTAAATTTAGGAATTTCTCGGCTCCTAAAACCATTGAATTAATTCTAGGGACTTTCGCTTCCCTAAAGCTTCACTAAATGATTAAACGGGGCTCTACTAACAGAGCTCTCTATCCGAATAGTTCTAGAACTAGTTGCTCCCTAGTCAGAATTTTAACTCACTAGAACTCTTAACCTAACTAGTCTTGAAGCGGGTCCTCAATATCCTCTGAGTAGACTATAAAAGGGATGTTTAGTATAATATAACGGTCCAAGAGGTAGTTTATTCAATTAACTAAGACAACTCAACGAGTATACTAAACATACAGAAGGAAGGAAAGAAATAGCTAACTACAGCGGCTTCAAATCCTATATAGGGTCCCCCTTTCCTTCCTAGAACTCCCTATCGACTAGTCATAGTGAGCTCATTAATGCGGGGACCTAGGCGCAGGGATCTAGGTCCTAGATCCCTAAGCTTAACATTATATTAGAGATCAGATAATGCCAAGTCCTCTTATAGGCGGTAAAGAGTAGCAGAATATCGAGTAAATAAGCTAAGGGTAGCCGAAGCTCTATACCAAGCATAGCCTATCATAATTAAAGTAAAAAAACTTAGTTTTTAAAATTACTATATTATTAAAAAAACTATAAAAATAGTACTTTGTACTATTATATACTTAAAAAGTAATTTATTAAGAAAAATATTAAAAACACAAAATATTTCAATATTAAAATATATTACTTAAATATTAATATTATTTATAATAAATTTACTATTTAAAAATATTTATATAAAAAAAATAATAAATTTATTTATATTAATAAAAATATAATAATATTAAAAATAATAAAATAAAATATTAAAAACAACTTTTAGTTAAAAATAATATAAATAAATAATAAAGAAAAATTTATTTAATAATTTAAAACTAAGGTACTTAAGGAATTTATTCTTTATTATACTAGTATTAAGTTATACTTTATTAATATTTTTTATTTAATAAATATAAAATATAACTTATTTTATTTAACTAAAATATAAAATATTAATTTAATAAAAATATAAAAATTTAAATATAAGTAAGTTATATTTTTTTGTTAATATTTTTAATATATTTTATATTTTTTTAATTATTACTTTAATTACTTTAAGCTTTAAGTAGTTAATATTACTTTTAATTTTTTAATTCCTTAAACTTAATTAATAATATATAAATAATTCTTATTTAAAAACACTAATACTTTTTAACTTAACTTAATATTATAAAATTATATAAGCTTAATTATTAAGGTAATATAATTACCTTAGTAAAAATTAAAATATAATTAACTTTAATATTAATAAAATATATATTATTATTAATAATATTTTATTTAATAACTTTAATATATTTTATTATTATAAATAAATTTTTAAGTATTAAAAAAAATTATTTGTAATTAATAAATATATTAAAAAGCTATACCTTAAGAACTAAGTAAAACCTTATATATATATTATAAATTAAAACTTTTAAAAATATATAAGAGTTAATATTACTTAGCTTAATAAAAATTATATTTTTATTAAAGTTACAAAATTACTACTTATTAAAGCTACCCTTAATTTCAAATTATTTATTAATAGTATAAATATAAATATATTAAAAAAAACCTTTATAAAAGTAAAAGAAACTACTTTATCCCTAATATAAACCTTTTTATTTTTATTTAATATAATATAAACTTTATAAGTATTTAAATTAAGTATATAATTTTTTTTTATTAAATTTTTAATTATTATAAACTTTAATTATACTAACTAAGTATTTTTTTTTACTATAAAATTAAAAATATAAATAATAATAATAAAATAAAAATTATATTACTTTTTATTTCCCTTAAGTTTTAATAATAATAAATTATTATAAAACTTTAACTTTTAATAAAAAATAATTTATATATTAAATAAGTAAATATTTAAGTAATTTTAAAATATATAATTATAATATATTTAATTAAAAAAATACACTTTTATATATATTTAAATATAAAATAATAAAAAGAATTAATACTTTCTTTAATAACTAAAAGCTTATTATTTCCTATAAGTATATTTATATTAAAATTATTATTAATACTTAAAAAAAAGAAATTAACTTTTTTTTTAATTACTATATTATTAAAAAAACCCTTAATTAATTTAAATACTATTTTAAAAAATATATACTAAAATACAATAATATATATATTATAAAAATAATAAGTAATAATATTAAAATATAATTTACTACTATAGCTAAGAATTTACTTATTTAATTTATTTTATAATATTAACTAATATAACTTAGTTACAAGTAAAAAAAAAATATAATTATTAAATCCTATATAAAACTTATAGTAAGTTTATAATTTATCTTAATTATAAAGAAATTATTTATTATATTTCGAATTTTTAATAATTTTATATATTTTACAAGTAAAAAAGTAAAAAATACAACTATAATAATAATAATAATAACTACTTTTATAATTAAATATTATAGTAATTATTAACAAACTTTGCAAAAACTACCTTAGTAATAATAAAAATAATAAAAACTAAAATAATAATAATAATAATTATAGCTAATAAAGTAAATAAAACTATAAAATTACTTATTTCTTTAATAATTAAAATAAATTATATTAATTAAATATAATACTATAATATAATAATTTAATTTTAAGCTAAAAATAATATAAATATATTAATTATTTTATATATTATAAATATATATATTACAAATAAATAACTTATAATAAAAAATACTTAATAAAAGTTTACAATAAATAAAATACGAAATATCTTAGTCTTTATACATAGAATATAACTTAACCCTTAATAGTATTTACTAATTTTATATATATATTTAAAAAAAAATATTAAGTAAATATATATTATACTTAGAGGTAATATCCCTTTTTTATTAATAATAAAATTAATAAAAGAAAAGTTAACTACTTAAAATTTAACTAATTAAATCCTTAAAATTATATTTATTTTTTTTCCTTAAATATAATATATAATTATATTTTTATTATAAAAAATTAAATATAATTAATTTAATTAAATAAATATATATTTATTAAAAAAAATAACTAAAGAAAAAAAAAAACAAAAAGAAATATTAGCTAAAAATAAAGGGGCCAACTAGTAAAAACTACATAACAATACCCCCCCCTTTAATTAAGCTTTCGAAGAAAATAATTTAGCAAAGTAAGTATTAAGTATAAAACTACAAATAGTAATTTTTATACAAAGTTTACTTAAGGAAACAAATAAATTAAGGTAAAAGTAAGTATTATAGTTTATAATTTAATAATTATTAAAACTATAATATAAGTACAAATTATTCTCTAGCCTAAAGAAGTAATAGTTAAAAAAAAAATTAACTAAAAAAAGCGGAGGAGAATAAGGTAAGTTAGGCTAGCTAAGCTAATTATACTAAAACTATTTAAACTAAGTCTATATTTATAAAGTTTATACTTAAGGTTAAAACTAAAGTTAGCTTCAAAGTAAGTTTCTAGCTAAACTAAGTATATTATTTAATATATTAAATAAGTTTAATATATTTATTATATAAAAAGTTAAAGAAGGAATTATTTAAATCCTTTAAATTTCAACGAAAATTAAGCTAAAGCCCTTAGTATAATATAGTTATATATAAAATATTTAACTATAAGCTTATATTAACTTTGTATAAAAACTTTTTAAAATAAATAAAGTAAGTAATAAATAATTTATTATCCCTTTACTATATAAAGGTAAAGTACTATATAGCCTCTTATTATTCCTATAAGTTATAGTATAAATATTAAAAAAAAAGAAAATAATTTTAAAATCCTATAATTAATTATATTTTATAAATTAGTAAAAATATAAGACTAAAGCTTGTTGTAGCTATTTTAATTAATTTTATATATAGTTAAAAGTATTAATTCTTAAAAGTTAATTTAATTAAATTTTTATTTTAATTAAGAGAAGTTATATACAAAGTATATATAGCTTACTATTAAAGTAAAATAAGTTTAATAAATAAAATTTAAGTACTTAAGTAAATAAAAATTATATATAAAGTTATTAAATATTAATACAAGAATTATTAAAATTTATATATAATTATTAAATTTTAAGTTATTAATTTTAAAGTTTTTATTAAAACTACTATATAAATAAAAAAAGTAAAAATTAATTAAATATTTTAAAAAAAAAAATTTATATAAATAAGCTAGTCGAATTTAATAAAGTTTTCTCCAAAAGTATATAATAATTAATTAATTATTATTACTATTTAATAAATAAATTAAACTATTTTTAATATAAAAAGTTAAATATAATTAATTTAATTAAGTAAGTATATATTTACTAAAAAAAATAATTAAAAAAAAAAAAACAAAAAAAAATATTAATTAAAAATAAAGAAACTAGCTAGCAAAAACTACATAACAACAGCTATATATACTATATAGCGTATATTATAAGCATAGCTCATAACACTTATTATAATAAAAAATATTATATATTAAAGTATATAATAATATATAAAAATCCCTTATAATAAATAAATAAAAATATACTTAATATATTATATATAAATACTACATTAGTACCTAACTTTAAAATATTACTTATAAGTAAAATACTAAAAATATTAATATTAATACTATAATATTAATAATTAATAATTAAAATACTATATTTATTAAAATAAAATTTTTTATTACTTATAAATATAATATTAATTTATATAATTTAATAAATATTATAAAGTTTTTTTTAATTACTTAAAAAAAATTTTATTTTTTATTTTTTATTTTTTAAAAATAATAAAATTTACTTAAATTATAATAATTATTATATAAAAATAATAAAAAAATATATTAATTAATATTATTAAATAATTAAAGAATTTAAATTTAATAATAAAATTTAATTATAATTTAAAAATATTTAAATAAATTAACTTTTTAAAAAACTTAATTAAATTAATACTTTATAAATATATTATTAAATATTTACTTTATTATTTATATTATATTTATTAAAAGTAAGTAATAAAAAATTTACTATTATTATAAATTTATAATAATATTTATTTTATAATTTTATAAAATTTAAATAATAATAAAAAATATAAAGTTAAGGAAATTTTATAAATAATTTAATTTTAAAAAAATATTAAAGTTTTTATTAATATAATTAACTACTTAGTTTTTATTAATATAATTAACTACTAAGTAGTTAATATATTTAAGTAGTTAAATTTTTAATATAACTATATTAATTATTTAAACTTAAAGTTATTTAATACTTAAAATATTATTTATATATATAATATTAATTATTTAAACTTAAAGTTATTTAATACTTAAAATATTATTTATATATATAATATTAATATTAAGTTAAGTTAAGAGTTTTAACTTAACTTAATTTATAAGTTTAGCTTAATAAGCTTAATATATAATTTAATTATTTAATATAATTTAAAGTTAATTTAAAACTTTTATTTAATTACTTATTTAAAATTAATTATAAAGTATAACTTTAAATTAATAGTATTAGTATTAAGTTAAGTTAAGTTAAAATTCTAAGCTTAGCTTAAGGGTTAAGTTAAGTTAAGTTAAGCTTAAACTTAACCTTATATTTACTTATAGTAAGTATTAAGTTAAGTTAAAAAATTAAGCTTAACTTAGGGGTCTTGGCGAGCCAAGTCGAGCCAAGTCGAGCTATAACTTAACTTAATGCTAACATTATAAATTAAGCTAAGCTTAAAAGTTTATAAGTTAAGTTAAGCTAAGTTAATTTATAACTTAACTTAGTACTAATACTTTTTTTTTATTTTTTTTAAAATTAATTATATTATAATATTTTAAACTTATTATTAATATAAAGAAAATTTAATAATAATATTTATTAATAATAAAATAAGTAATTATTATATAAGTAATTTTTTTTAAATTTATTTATTATAACTTTTAATATTATAAAAATTTTTAATAAAATTAAAAGTATTTTTAAAAAATAAATTATTAATAATTAAATTATTTAAAAAATATAATTTATTTACTTTAAAATTTAAAAAATAATAATTAAACTTTAAATTTATTTTTAAAAATTATATTAAACTTAATAAAATATAATTCTTTAAGGAAATAATTTAAATTTATTTTATATATATTTTTTTAAGTAAAAAGTTTTACTTAAAAGTTAATTTTAATATTAATATTAAGTTAAGTTAAGTTATAAAATTAAGCTTAACTTAATTTATAAGTTTAACTTAATAAACTTAGTATATAATTTAATTACTTTATATAATTTAAAGTTAATTTAAAATTATTATTTAATTATTTATTTAAAATTAATTATAAAATATAATTTTAAGTTAAATTAAGTTTAAAAGCTTATAAGTTAAATTAAATTATAAAATTAAACTTAACTTAAAAGTTTTAACAAATTAAATTAAGTTAAGTTAAGCTATAACTTAACTTAATATTAATATTAATTAGTTTTTTTAAGTTTAATTTTTAAAAGTATTTTTTATTAATACTTTATAATTATAAAATATTAATTATAAAATAAAAGTTTTTTATTATTAATTTAAATTATATATATTATTTAATAATATATAATAAATAATATAATTAATAAATAAGTAAACTTTTTAACTAAGTAAATTAAAGTATAATATATATAAATTATTATTACTATATTTTAATAATATTAATAAATAAAATACTTATATAATTTATTTTAAATTTTTTTTAATAATTTAAATTTATATTTTTTTATTTATTTAATTATATATATATAAATATATTTTTTTATTTTAATAAATTAAATTAAAAATTAATATATATTATACTTTAATTTACTTAGTTAAAAAGTTTACTTATTTATTAATTATATTATTTATTAAAGTATATATTTTTTATTTATTAATTTTATAATTTTAAATAAAAAATTATAAATAATATTAATATTAATTATAAAACTTTTAATATAACTTTATTTATAATTAAATAAATTAATATTTAATATTTTAATAATATTTTATAAGTAATTAAAAATATTATTTATTAAATTATAAAAGTAATTAAATTTATTTTTAAAATAAAAAATAATATAAATTAATACTTTTCTACTTAAATAACTTTAAATATATATAATATAAAAAAGTTTATTATTATAATAATTAATATTTACTTTAAGTTTACTTTTTATTTATATTAATTAATTTTTAAATTTAAATTTTTTTATTAATAAAAAAAATAAATTAAGTAATTTAATTATATATTTAAGTTATTTAATTATTAATTTTAAAGTTTTAACTTAGTTTAAAAAGTTAATTTTATAGTAGTATTTTTATATTTATTATATTTTTAAATAAGTTTAAGAATTTAATTTTTTTTAATTAATTATTAAAATAAAAATTTTTTAAGTTTTTATTTATAAGTATTTAATAATATAATTATAATTATTTTAAAAAATAATAAAAGTTTCTTTATATTATTTAAAAAATTCTTTAAAGAAAATATATTTAAATTTATTTTTAAATTTAAGTAATAAAATATTTAAATTAATAAAAAAATTAATTTAATTATTTATTTAATTAATTAAGTAATATTATTTAAAAACTTAAAGTTAAAAAAATTAAAAAAAATTTTATTTAAAAAAAAATATTTTAAAGAAGTTTTATTAATATAATTATTTTTTTAAATAAATTAAGCTTTAAGTTTTAATATTAATATTAAATTAAGTTATAGCTTAACTTAATTTATTAAAATTTTTAAGTTAAGCTTAATTTTTAAATTAATTTAATTTATAAATTTTTAAGCTTAGCTTAATTTAAAGTTATACTTTATAATTAATTTTATTTAAGTAATTATATAATAAATTTATTAAGTTAAATTTATAAGTTAAGCTAAGTTTAAAACTTTAACTTAACTTAACTTAACTTAATATTAATATTATTATTTAAATATTATTTTAAGTTAAAAATATTAATATTAGTATTAAGTTAAGTTATAGCTTAACTTAACTTAACTTAGCTTACTAAGACTTTTAAGTTAAGCTTAATTTTATAACTTAACTTAACTTATAAACTTTTAAGTTTAGCTTAACTTAAAGTTATACCTTATAACTAATTTTAAATAAGTAATTAAATAAAAGTTTTAAACTAGCCTTAAATTATATTAAGTAATTAAATTATATACTAAGCTTATTAAGCTAAACTTACAAGTTAAGCTAAGTTAAAACTCTTAACTTAACTTAATACTAATATTAAAAAATATAAATATTAATATATTTAATATAAAAATATAAAAATTATAAAAAATATTTATAATTTTAATAAAATAAAATAAATTATAAATTTAATTATTATTACTAAAGTAATTATTAAAATTAAAATATATAATTATTAAGTTTTTTTAATAATTTAATAATTATAAATAAATTTTATTATTTTTATTTTATTTATAACTTTATATATAAAAAAAATAATATTATATTAATTTATATATTAATTTATTTATTTTATTTTTTATAGTTTTTAAATATAATTTATTTTATAATTATAAAGTATATATATTATAATTTAATAAAAATATAATAATAGCTTAACTTAGCTTAACTTAACTTATTAAAACTTTTAAGTTAAGCTTAATTTTATAATTTAATTTAACTTATAAATTTATTAAGTTAAAGTTTTTAAACTTAACTTAACTTATAAATTAAATTTAATAAATTTATTATATAATTTAATTATTATAATAATTTTAAAGTAGTTTATTTAATTAATTAAGTTACTTTATAAATATATTAAATTTTTAAAAAAAAAATAATAATATAACTTTTAAAAGTTTATTTACTTAAAAAACTTAAGGTAAAATAATATAAATTTATACTTATTTTAAGCTAATAGCTTAAAATAAATAAAGTAATAAAAAATAATAAAATATAATATTTCAATACTTAAGTATTAAAATAAAAAGCTTAAAAGCTTTATAAATTAATTAAAAGTATTTAAAGCTTTATATTAAGCTTAACTTATTATAATTACTTAATAAAGTTTAATATAAATTTAAAAATTTATATATAATTACTTAAATAAAATTAATTATAAAATATTTTTAAGTTAAGTTAAATATTTAAGCTTAACTTAATATTAATATTAAAAATTACTTAAAGTTAAATTTTAAATATATTATTTATTTATAATTATTATAATTTAAATTTATAATATATATATTATATATATTATATATAGTTTTTATTAACTTACTTTTTTATTTTTTTTAATTATTTTATATATATATATATATATTTATTTAAGTTAATTATATTTAATTTTTTATAATAATAATTTTAAAATAATTTATTTAATTAATTAAATTACTTTATAAATATATTAAATTTAAAAAAAAATAAAATAAAATAACTTTTAAAAATTTATTTACTTAAAAAATTTAAAATAAAATAATATAAATTTAAAATTATATTATAAATAAAATAATAAATAATAATGAAATTAATATTAAATAAAAAGTAATACTTTTATTAAATTTATATATATTAATTAAAATAATATAATTAATTATTAAATTATAAATATTATTAAATAATAAATTTTTATTTTTTATACTTATAATTTTAAAGTTTTTTAATATTTAATTATTTATTAAAATAATTTTATAATTATTATAATATTATAAATATTTTTTTTAATTTATATATTATATTATATATTAAATTATTAAATATACTTATAATTTTTTTATATAAATATAAAAAAGTTTATTTTAATAATTTATATATATATATTATTATTTATATTATTTTTAAAATATTAAATATATAATATAAAATTATTAAAATTAATTAATTTATTTAATTAAGTAATAATAATTAAAAAATTAAAGTTAAAAAAAGTAAAAAATTTTTACTTAAAAATATTTTTTAATATTAATATTAAGTTAAGTTAAGTTATAAAATTAAGTTTAACTTAATAAGTTAAGTTAAAAAGTTTTAACTTAGCTTAATTCGCAAGTTTAACTTAATAAGCTTAATATATAATTAGTGTTAGCATTAAGTTAAGTTAAGTTGAGATTCTAGGCTTAGCTTAATAAGTTGAGCCGAATATTTAGGCTTAGCTTAATAAGTTGAGCCGAATATTTAGGCTTAGCTCAAGGGTTAAGTTGAGTCGAGTTGAGCTTAAACTCAACCTTATATCTACCTATAGTAGGTATTAAGTTAAGTTAAGCCCAACTTTTAAGCTCAACTCAATGAGTTAAGTTAAGAAGTTAGGCTTAACTCGGGGGTCTTGGCGAGCCAAGTCGAGCCGAGTCGAGCTATAACTTAACTCAATGCCAACACTATATATAATTTAATTATTTAATATAATTTAAGGCTAGTTTAAAATTTTTATTTAATTACTTACTTAAAATTAATTATAAAGTATAACTTTAAGTTAAGCTAAGCTTAAAAGCTTATAAGTTAAATTAAGTTATAAAACTAAGCTTAACTTAAGCTATAACTTAACTTAATATTAATATTAATATTATTCTTTAAGAAGTTTTATTAATATAATTATTTTTTAAATAAGTTAAGCTTTAAGCTTTTTTTTATTAATTTTATTATTATTTATTAATAAATTATTAATTATTTTAGTATTTAAGTATTAAAATTTAAATTTAAAGTTATTATATTATTTTTTTTAAAGTAAATTTATTTTTAAAATTTAACTTATAATTATTATTTAAATTATTTTAAAAATTTACTTTTATTTTTTAATAATTTAATTAATAACTTAAAATTTATAATAAATTTAAATTTATAAAATACTTTTAATTTTAATAAAAATTCTTTAAAATTTAAAATAAAATATTAAGTTAAATTTTTATTATATTTTATTTAATAAATTTAATATTAAAGTATTATATTTTAAAATTTAAGTTTTAATTAATTTATTTATTATAGTTAGAGAAAGTTTAAGTAAGTTACTTTAACTTTTATTTAGTAATTTTATAGTTTTTTAAGAATTTTTATATAGTATTTAATATATTATTTATTAAGTACTTTTAATAAAAAAATTATTATATTAATAATATAAAAGGTTTTTTTAAAGTAAATAATAATTAAGTTAGAAGTAAAGCTTACTTTATATATATATATAATAATAATTTTTTTATTAATTTATAGTAAATAATAGTAATTAATTTAATATATTAAATTAAAAAATATAATAATTATAAAAAATTAAATATAATTACAGGGTAAAAATAAGTATTTTTATATATTTAATTTTTTTTATATTATTTAATATATTGTATTTATAATATATTATTATATTATTATATTTTTTAGTATACTTTTTGTTAGTATATTAATATATTTTTATTATACTTTATAGTATATTTTTTTTATAGTATATTAATATATTTTATTATATATTTTTTTTAAGTTAGTTTATTTACTTAGCTTGTTTAGTTTAATTAACTTACTTAGTTTAATTAGTTTATTTAATTTATTTAACTTAATATTATATTATAAAGTTTTATTTTTTTTAAAGTATTATATTTATATTTTTTATAATTAGTTTATAATATAAAGTTATTTATATTAATATTAAATAATTAAAATTTAACTTATTTTTTATTTTAATAAAAAATAAAAAGTTTAAAACTTAATATAATATTAAATTCTTTAATACTTTTTAAAATTTATTTAAAAAAAAATTAAGTAAACTTTTATAATATTAAAAATTTTTAATTTTTAAATATTATTAATATATTTAAAAACTTTAAATAATTTCTTTATTTAATTTATTAATTTTTATAAAAATTATTTTAATATTTAATTTTTTTAATAATATAAATATAAAGTTTATAGTATTAAATTAACTTTTTAATAATATTTATTTATTTATTATTAGTATTAATATTAAGTTAAGTTAAGTTAAATATTTAAGCTTAACTTAAAAGTTAAATTAAAAAGTTAAGCTTAACTTAAAAGTTTTAGTAAGTTAAGTTAAGCTATAACTTAACTTAATACTAATATTATTTATTATTTTTATTATAATTAAATTATTTTAATTAAAAATTTAATAAATTTTTTAATATTAATATTAAGTTAAAAATTTTAACTTAACTTAATTTATAAGTTTAATATATAATTTAATTACTTAATATACTTTAAAGTTAATTTAAATATTTTATTTAATTACTTCTTTAAAATTAATTATAAAGTATAACTTTAAATTAAGTTAAGTTTAAAAGTTTATAAATTTAAGTTAAGTTATAAAATTAAGCTTAACTTAAAAGTTTTAATAAGTTAAGCTAAGCTAAGTTTAATATTAATATTAAGTTAAACTATAGCTTAGCTTAGCTTAGCTTAATTTATTAAAACTTTTAAGTTAAGCTTAATTTTTAACTTAATATTTATTATAAATAAATATAAAGTTAAGTTTAAGCTTAATATTAATATTAAAAACTTAATTTATAAGTTTAATTTAATAAGTTTAATATATAATTTAATTATTTAATATAATTTAAAGTTAATTTAAAAATTTTATTTAATTATTTATTTAAAATTAATTATAAAGTATAACTTTAAGTTAAGCTAAACTTAAAAACTTATAAATTAAATTAAGTTATAAAATTAAGCTTAACTTAAAAATTTTAATAAATTAAGTTAAGTTATAACTTAACTTAATATTAATATTAATAATTATTAATAATAAAATTTATATAAAATTAAGTTTTTTATAATTTATATAAATAATATTAATATTAAGTTAAGTTAAATTAAAAAATTAAGTTTAATTTAAAAATTTTAATAAATTAAATTAAGTTAAGCTAAGCTATAACTTAACTTAATATTAATATTATATATAAAAATATAATTTTTTCTTTACTTTTTATATAAATAATATAAAAAAAATTAAAATAAACTTAAAAAGTAATTATATAATTATTTTAATAAAAATATAATAATATTAAATATTTTAATAAAATAAAAAAAAAATTTAATTATAATTTAAAAAAAAATTTATATAATAATTAAAAGTAATTTTAATATAAAATTAATATAAAAGCTTAAAATAATTTTATATTAAGTAAAGAATTTTTAAATTTAAGTTTATTATTAAGCTTTAGCTTATAATTATAATATTTAATTTAATAATAATATTAAAGTTATTAAAGCTATTTAACTAGCTAATATAATAGTTTAAGAGGTAGTTTATTTAACTAGCTAAGATAACTTAATAAGTATATTAAATATATAGAAGGAAGGAAAGAAATAGCTAATTATAGTAGCTTCAAATCCTATATAAAGTTCCCTTTTTTTTCTTAAAACTTTTTATTAATTAATTATAGTAAGTTTATTAATATAAGGCTTAGGCGTAAAAATTTAAGTTTTAAATCCCTAAGCTTAATATTATTAATTCTTAAACTTAATATTATATTAAAAATTAAATAATACTAAGTCCTTTTATAAGTAATAAAAAGTAGTAAAATATTAAATAAATAAGCTAAAAGTAATTAAAGCTTTATACTAAGCATAGCTTATTATAAATTTTAAAGTATTTTATAATTTTTTTATTATTTTTTTAATATATTAAATTAAGTTTTAAAAGTTAAATTTCTTATAAAGTATTTTTAATAAGTTTAATAATTTTATATAATATTTATAATTTAACAAAAAAGTTTATTTTTATAAAAGTAATATTTTTATTATTTATAATTAATATTATTATTAAGTAAAAATAAGCTTAATTATTTTATATAAAAATTATAAAGTTTTATAAATAAGCTTTTAAAATTTAATTTATTTTTTTAATAATATTATTAATTTTTAAGTAATATATTATAAATAATTATTAAATAATTTATAAAAGTTAATAAAAGTACTTTTAAAAAATAAAAATAAATTACTAACTTTAATTTAAAATAATAATAATAAAAACTTTATAATAAGTTATAAATACTTTAATAAATTAATATATAATTATTTTTACTTAAATATTTAATAAAAGTTTAATAATAATTTTTTTATTTAATTAATTTATAATAATTATTATATAAGTATAATTATTTAAGTTTAGTAATTTTTAATAAAATTTATAAAAATTTTTTATTATTTTTTATTTAAAATAAATAATAGTTTTAATAATTCTTTATAATAATTTCTTTATATTTAATTATTTTAATATTAATTATAATTATAATAAAAATAATATATATTTATATTTATATTTATATTAAATTAATAATAAAAATAAATAAATAAAATATATATAATATTTTTCCCTAAGTATATAATAAATAATAAATTATAAGTTTTTTATATAAAATAAATTTATAAAAAAGTTAAATTTAATACTTAGTAATAATTTTAAAATAATAATTAATTTTTCTTAACTTAATATTTTAATATTATTACTTTAACTTTTAAATTTAAGGGAAAATAATAAGCTTTATTAATTATTATAACTTTAAATTAAGGGAATATAAAGTTTTTACACTTAATTATATATTATTTATTTTTAAAATTAATTTAATTTTATAAAAAAGTTTTATAGAAAGTTTCCTTAAGATTTTTTTAATAATTTTAATTTTTTTATTTTTAATAATATTTATTATTTATATTATAAATATTAATATTATATTATATTTTTTAGAATTTTTTTTATAAGTTAAATTAATATTTATTTATAAAATTATAGTTATTTATTATTAATTTCTTATAGTAAATTTTATTATTATTAAAATAATATAATATAATAAAAAAAAATAACTTATAAAATTAACTTAATATATTTATTTTTTAAAAAATTATTAATAAGTTATAAAGTATTAAAAGTTTTAATAATTTAATATAATTTTAAATTATTTTATACTTTAAAACTTAACTTTTTATTTTTAAAGTAATTAATAATTATTAAAAGCTTTTTATTATAAATTTTATAATTATATTTTATTAAAAAATTCTTTTATAAAATATATATATATAAATAAAAAAAACTATATAATAATTTTTTTTAAGTTAAATTAAATAAAAATTAAAGTTATTATAAATAAATTCTTAAGCTTTTTAAAAGTTTAATTTACTTTTGTAATTTATTAAAAATTTATAAAATTTAAAAAAAATTAAATTTTTTTAATAATAATAAAAGCTTATTATTTTTAAATTATTTTTATTTTTTTAAAGTTTATATAAATTTTTTAACTTACTTTAATAATAAAATTAAAGTATTATATAAATTTAATTTTAAATTTATATTTATTAATATTAATATATAATTTTATTTATAAAAATAACTTCTTAAGTTATATTATATATATTTTTTATTTTATTTTTTATAAATATTTATTTAATTTAATAAGTTAAAGTATTAAAAAGTTTTATAAAAATTTTTTTAAAATATTTCTTTATTTATTAATTTTTATATAAGTAATAATTAACTTTTAATTTATAAATTTAATTTTTAATATTAAAAAAATAAAGCTTTTAAAGTAAAAATAGTAAGTTAATATTATTATTTTATAATTATATAATTTATAACTTTTTTAACTTATAAATAATATTTTTTATAGTTTTTTTTATTTATAATTATTAATATATTTAAAAAAATAAATTAAGTATAGCTTGTAAATATTTTTTTTAATATAATTATTTTATTTATAGCTTTTAATTTTTAATAATAATTAATTTAATTTTATTAAAAAATTATTAAAAAAATATATACTTTATTTAAGTAAATTTAATTAAAAATATAATTTATTTATTAAAATATATAATTTACTATAAATTATATAAAATTCGAAAAATAAACTTTAATTTATAAATTAATTCTTATTATTATTTTTCTTATTAAGTAATTATAAGTATATTATACTTATATTAATTTTTCTTTAATAATATTTTTATTTATTTATAATTTTATATAAAGACTTAATATAAATTAATTATATAATAAAAAGTTTTTTTTATTAAATTTTTTTTGTAATGGGCTATGCCCGGTATAAAGCTTCGGCTACCCTTAGCTAGTGTTGCTTTAACTTAATGTTGCTTTAAAATATTAGATAAAAGGACTTGGCATTTATTTAATTAAACCCGTGACCCAAGGGTAAACTTAACTTCTGAGCTTGCTACCTCGGAGCTCCTGAATTCTAGGACCCGATACGGATCTTATTCGGGTAAGGGGGGGGAATTCCCTATACTAAGCGTCTCTAGCATGCTATTACTGCTGCTTCTTTCCTTTCTTTCCTTTCTTTCCTTTCTTTCCTTATATTTAGAATATTTGTTGAGTTGTCTTAGCTAGTTGAATAAATTACCTCTTGGACTATTACATTATTCTAAATATCCCTTCAGAAGTCTCCAGCCTCAGAGGATATTAAGGGGAGCGAGGAACTAGTTAGGTTAGATGTTCTAGTTGGTTAGGACTCTGACTAATAGGTTTTTATGAGATCTTTAAGATGCCCAACAAGAGGCGAGAAATCCTTAATTTATAAGGCCTTTTGGGAGGCGAGGAATCCCTAATTTAAGACACTATGGATAAGTTCTATACTAGTCAACGGGACCTGCAGTAGATATCTATACAGAATCCTCAACAGGGACCTCTATAGACTCCTTAATAGATTCCCGAATTAAATCTTATATAGGAGATTATTCAGGCACTTCACCAGTTAAATAGATAAATAGCCCAGGTAGAGGCCCAAACCGCTGCAACCGCTGCCGCCATTATAGCTCCTCCTCCTCCCCCTGCGAACCTTTCGAACCCTACCGCTGCCAAACCAGCCTTGCGAAAGAAATGACCAACTATACCGGACCCATTGAGATTTAATAGTTCCCGAATAGTCTTCCCCCTATGGTATACTAAAATATAAAATAAGCTACAGGTCGATAGAGATATAATTAGGTCACCTAAGAGTCAATTCCTATATATATATTCACAATTGAAGCAAGGTCCTCAAGGAATAATAATATCCTATATAGAAAAGCAAAAGGCTAATAGGGAATACGACCCTAATATTTATTTAAAATACTTGGATAAATATTATAGGGACCTAAATACCAAAGCCAAAGCTCTAGGATATCTCCACTATCTCTATCAAAAGGAAAATAAAAGTTTTACTTTATTTCTCCCTTGGTTTAAGAAAGAGTTAATTAATATATAGCGTTAATTAATAATAGGGAATTTGGATAAGTAAAAGAAATCCAAATTAACTACTTAGAAGTGACCCTTAATACTACTATAATAAATAAAGTAGATAGTTGTATAAATATCCCTACTACCTACTGTAACGGTCCAAGAGGCAGTTTATTCAACTAGCTAGGACGACTCAACGAGTATTCTAAACATGAGGTAAGTATGGAAAGAAACAGCAATAACAGCATGCTAGAGACGCTTAGTATAGGGAATCCCCCCCCTTACCCGAATAGGATCCGCATAGGATCCTAGGTCCAAGGATTCAGGAGCTCCGAGGTGGCGAGCTC
>QEIL01000205.1:0-68756 GCA_003116535.1 Paecilomyces niveus | reverse complement strand
TACGAGAAATTGGAAGTGACTACAATCAACAAATACGCGTTGCTATACTTCACGTGGAAAGGTTCAGAGGCCGCTCTGAAACCTCTAGTTTTAATGGCGCACTATGATGTAGGTCCATCCCAGCAGTTGCACCCATAAACCATCATAACTGAGACCTGAATAGGTCGTCCCTGTTGAAGAGCCAACACTTGATAAATGGACATATCCACCCTTCTCAGGCCATTGGCACGGGGAGTACATATGGGGTCGCGGGTCAGAAGAAGACAAGTCGAATCTGATTGCAATGCTGACAGCCATCGATGTCCTTCTATCTCTTAATTTTCGACCAACACGAACAGTCATCCTTGCCGTTGGCTTTGATGAAGAAGGAGGAGCAGAGCAAGGCTACGGTGCGAGATGTTTGGCAGAACATCTATTGCAAAAAATATGGTAGGGACAGTATAGAAATGATAGTAAGTTTCAATCCTCATCGACAGATAACCTTGAACTTTCCTGGACTAAATGCAAATGGCCAGTTTGATGAAGGAATCGCTGGTCATGAAACTCACTGGGGAAGTGAGTTCGTATTACCTGCAACAGCTGAGAAGGGATACGTCGATGTAGTTGTCAGGGTCGACGTGGCTGGTGGCCATTCGTCAACTCCACCAGACCATACGGCAAGTGAGTCCGTTCTGACTTTAAGGCGTCCCTATAACAACTGGTGCTTATATGATTATAACTAGTCGGATATCTAGCACAACTTATCCAATTGATTGAGGACAATCCGTTTCCGTCGCGGCTTACGGAAACGAATCCAACCTTTGAGTTCCTAAGAAGGGCTGTGGTGTACGCTGCAGATATACATCAAGATCTTAAAAACAGTATTCTTGACTGTGATTCCCATGAGGAGGTGCTTAAATACTTGAACCAGAACCCAGAAACACGAGCTCTGATTCGTACATCAACTGCAATAAATATCGTCCAGGGCGGAGTTAAGGGTAAGCTAAATTATGTACTGTGTCCCTATTGCGAATAGCCATTAATTATAGACCCCCATAAATCTTCAGCGAACTCTCTTCCTGAAAGTGCGCATTACATAGTCAATCACCGAATTTCTGTGGAGGACTCCGTGAAAGCGGTAAAAGATCACTACATCAATACTTTTCGCCCATGGGCAAAGAAGCACGGATTCCGACTACAGTCTTTTAGATCCGACATCGAGAGTGAGGTCAAGACACATAATGATAACGACAGAATTACAAATAATATCGCCGGCAATAATAACATCTTGACCCTAATAAGTCACGATGAGCTAGGACCTTCGCCGGTCTGCAATCCGAAAGACCCTAGATTCGAATGGCTGTCAGAAGCACTGCACAAGGTGTTCGGGGACGATGTAATCGTGCTCCAGTCCTCCTAACAGGTATATACTAGCAAGATTTAACCTACTTGGTTTTTGCTCTTGAAGTTCTGCACCTGCTGAACCATGCTTAGGAAACACCGATACCAAATACTACTGGGATCTGTCTTCTCAGATCTATCGCATGTCGCCCTGGCGCGCAAAGTGGGATCCGCGAGGAACCAATATGCATACAGTAGATGAAAGGATGCCCATCGCGGGGCTAATCGGGATGGTAAGGTTTTACGATGAATTTATTCGTGTGATGGATAGAAAGAGGCGGTAACTCAGGCTCTGCTTATAAACTAAACCACATTTTTTCGTGTTTCGACTTACAACATGGTCACTTAAAACTCCCCCTTTAGCATAGAGACTGCCAAGGTGATTCCAGTGATGTTTCTTTCCATTATCGATTTTTCTATGCCGTGGGTTGAGACTATCTACACTTGGTTCTTGGAGCGCCTCTGGCACAGCTATTCTCCACACTCAAGGAGCCTGGTGGGAAATATGTCGTTCTCCTTTCATCCCTATCGTTTAGAACCAATCGGAAAACTTTGATTGTATTTGTTGATAGCTCTGTGCGTCGGGATTTACAATTAGTATGTATGACTTCTCCGTACATGGCCGGTCACGTGAACGGAGGTCCCTTGTCCAGATCAAATCATATAATTGATTCTTTTCTTGACACAACAAACCTACCTCCGCGTCCGTCGGTTCTTGTCATCAATCCTCAGACCAATTGTCTGTTGCGAAGACCGGGTTCGTGGTCGTCATTCCGTGCCTCCTTGCTGGTTCCTTCACATCCCCGGATGCTAATCCACCAATTGGTTGCCCTAGAGCCAGCCATCTATATTGACTGGGGTATTGCACGCGAGCAGTTTCCCCTCCCTGATATCTCTGCACTACCGCGAGGCCTTAACACCGTAAACCGGGTTCTGATAGCCTTTCTCCGACCTCTTTGAGTTTGATGTTCTCTTTCGAGAGAGCAGAGAGGCTTTGGTATCGCGATAGCAACGGCGACGGCTTAAGAACTATTCCCTATCAGGAAATCTTACACCCCACGTGCGTCGATGCCCTTCTTGTCTGGAGAGATAGGAGGGGTCGAGCGAACAACGTATTTAGAGATCTGGTCTAATCAGTTACGAGTGTCTGGTGAGTCGGTCCAATTTTCTCTGCTCTTGATCGTTTCTTGTGCTTTTACCCAACTTTCAGCATGGATACTGAAATCGCGAAATCGTCCCAGGTCAAGCCTGACAATGTTATCGCGGAGAGCCTGCCACGGGACCATGAGTCTATGGACAATGGCGATGCGACCGAAGTGGTTGCTTTGGATCGCGTGGACCATGCATTGGCCGCGAAAATGCATCTCGTGAACGAGGTGCGCATGAACTTCATAGCTGGGAGAGCTTTCTTCTGACAGTCTCCAGGCTATTGAGCAACTTGGATTCACTGGGTACCATGTCAAGCTCTTTTTCCTGAACGGTTTTGGGTAAGTTGATGGCTTGAGGTGTCGCTTGAATCAAGCTCACGGGATAGATACGCTGTGGACTCCCTGCTTCTATTTCTCATGAGTATTGCCGCCAGCCAGGTAGTCTTGGAGTATAATCCGTCGTTTAAGCGAGGTGCCCAGCTAGCTTTCTACATTGCTCTATTCATTGGTGCCCTCTTCTGGGGTTTTACAGCCGACATTATTGGACGCAAATTTGCGTTCAATTTCTCGTTGCTTATTAGCGCCGTCTTCGCCATTGCGGCCGGTGGTGCATCTAGTTACATCGGCTGGGCGAGTCTAGTTGCCGTATCAGCGTTCGGATCAGGAGGAAACCTGGTCCTAGACACGACAGTATTCTTAGAATACCTGCCTGGCAGCAAGCAATGGCTTCTGACTTTACTTGCGGCATGGTGGGGAGTCGGACAATTTGTGGCGGGAGTAATCGCCTGGGGTTTTATGCGTGTGTGACTGCCTTGACTATAAGAGGTGCCCCAATTAGGGCTCTGGAATATGCTAACAGAGAACTCCTGGATATAGCCAACTACAGTTGCCCAAATGACGGCTCAGTCCCATGCACTAAGGAGAATAACATGGGATGGCGCTATCTGTTTTACACTTCGGGCTCTTTGGTGTTCGTTATGAGTATTGCGCGTGTCTTGATCATCCGCTTTCATGAGACCCCGAAGTATCTCCTATGTCAAGGAAAGGATGAGCTAGTCGTCCAGCAATTGAAGTCCATGGCAGAGACATACAAGCGCACATGCGATCTAACCCTTGAGCGGCTCAAAGAGTGTGGACAGGTAACGACAACTCATGCCAATCAGGCTACCTCCATCAACGAACTCTGGATACATGTGTGTGGTCTGTTTTCTACGAAGAGATTGGGAATCTCAACTGCCTTGGTCTGGTTCTCCTGGGCTCTAATCGGTCTTGGATACTCGCTATACTACGTATATCTACCAGATTACCTAGCATCTCGCGCCGAAAAATCCGGAGATTCGTCAGCGTACATCACTTGGAGAAACTATGCTATCACCAATCTGTTGTCCATACCTGGTCCAATCCTAGCAGCTTTCATGTGCGAAACCAGACTCTTGGGTCGAAAGTACACCATGGCCATCGGTGCCATTATGACGAGTAAGCTCCCAATACGCAGTCCACTTAAATGAAAATGGGGCCTCTGCTAATACCTGTCACTAGTGGTGTTCTTCTTTGCCTATACTGCAGTGCGGACTGATGCAGAGAATCTCGGCTTCAGTTGCGCAATTTCAATCACTATTAACATCTATTACGGCACGCTCTACGCCTACACGGTAGAAGTCATGCCTTCCGCACACCGTGGCACTGGTAACGGTATTGCCGTCTCATGCAACCGCCTGATGGGGACCATGTCAGCAATTATAGGTACTTTCTCATCGACTGCGAGTTCGGTACCTATATATGTGTGCGCAGCTATGCTAGGTGTAGCAGGAATTACGGCTGCTCTTTTCCCATTTGAGACACGGGGCAAGAGGAGTATTTAACGATATATGTGTGTAACGGCGGCATAGTTTCTTGCGTGAGCATTAGTTTGATCTACGAGTCTACATATACTATCTGATAATGTATATGAACACCTCACGTCCGGAAACAGTCCCGTCTGCCAGGTTAACCTAAGTCTCCGTCTGAGACACCAGCATGCTCTCATTGAGCAAGATCCCTCTCGCACCGCGGGTCCGGCTCCTGTAGCCATCAAACCATTATGGCAGTCAAAGCAGAGGAATAGACCGTAGACCGTTTCCAGTGAGATTCACAATTGACATCGATTACCTAGGATATATAATAGGACCAGCCCAGCTTCCCGGCGTCCTTGTGAAGTAGCATCAGAACATATGCTATTGTCGGCGCCAGGAGATTACCTGCATACGTGACCTGTCATATCGCCATTTGCGGCAGATTCTTTGTACCATAGAATCTACTAGATCAGTAGGATCTAGCTTCTTTGTCTAATTAGGGGGTTAAATATGGGTTCAAATCCCCCTAAATCTAGTCTTCAAGCAAGCAAAAGCTAGCACTTCAGATAGTCAATATAGCTGCTATGCTTCCGTGCTTTAGGATTCGACAGTTATCTACGGATATAGTTCGTAATGTTATGTAGTAGGATGTATAACTAGACCACTTTGGTGGTATAGTGCCGATTATATATGAAGACTATATATCTATCTCTTGCAACATGCTTGATATTGTCTACAGCATTGCGACAGGTAAAATATCCAAATGGAGTCTTGCAGTATATGACCATCCTTTCGACCATGATAATTGGTATCAGTGACAATGTAGCAGCTAAACTTACGCTCAAGGAGTGTTCAAACTTGGTACTTAGCGATGAATTGAAGGCAGATCGAAAGATGATTTGCTACATGCCACATAACCAAAGATCCGCTACCTCCCTATAGACCAAGAGTTTTCCACTCCCAATCTCCATCCAACTCGATCTCCTTGCCAGACTTCTTAGCATTTAATAGCTCCTCGATGGTCCACGGCTTATAGACATGGCCAGGAGGGATATTAGTATTCTGAAATGGCTTTCCATTCACAAGATGTGCCAGAGCCTTGTCGTAGTTCTCCACTGCGTATTGCTCCGGGTTATGTCGCCAGATCCATGCTGCTAATAATCCGACAGGTCGTGCTTGTTTGACATCGGCATCAGCAGAGCGTTGGCGAGTTTCGTGGTTGATAATACCCAGCTTTTGAAGACAGGCGACACGTTCAAACCTGTGGACAGCGAGGCGAAGGTAAGCTAATTCCGCTCTATAACAACGACACTCTCAAAGTATTGGCATACCTTAGTTTATTATGAACCCGTGTCGCCCATGGAATATTATCCCTCCCCGCTAGCTGCAGACACTTCGCCAGAGAGATAGCATCCTCGATTCCTTGAGTTGCACCGTTTCCTGATGATGGGAGAAATGTGTGGGCAGCATCTCCAAGCTGGACCACCCGCCCCGATGGAGAAACCCAACAAGGCTGAGGATCTCTCCACATAAGCTTAAAATCATGAAGATAGCCTTTTGGTGTCGAGAGAATGACCCGGTTCCCGACTTCCGGCCACCCTGGAACGGTGGCGGTAACCTGGAGGACAGTCTCAGGGTCGACCAAGGCAGACCAGGATTCAGTTGTATTTCCACGATCCTAGAAGCATAATCAGTATCCAAAATCCTCAATGGAGTGTAGCACCTGCATTGACTGGGTAATTTAAAGCCCAGAACATATCATCTTTTGATCTTCCGAACATGGAGTGTATGCCATCGCTAGAACGTCGTCAGCTGTACAAGTTACAAAAGAAAAGAAACTTCCATTAATAACATATGGTTGTAACTTACCCCATCCAGAGCTCTGCAACTGGCTGTCCATTTTCCAATAGCTGAAACCTTTCTCGAATAATTGGATCCGCCATCGCCAGCTCGATTGGGAAAGCAGCCCGATAGATCGCAAAGCCTGTAGACTGGGCGCGTATCTCTTGTCCCATAGTCACTTTTGTCGACTTACTTCCAATTCCATCCGCAGCGAGGACAACATCAGCTTCGATCGTCTCTCCGTTCTCCAAGACTACCCCTGCTTTACCTGCGTCCGGTTTCTCGTAGTATTCTGTCACTCGCTTGCCGTACTCTACGCAGATACCAATGCGTTCCGCTTGGTCAGTCAGCATCTTGTGGAACTTTGGACGGCTGTGTCTGTATATTCTTTTTGGTCGACCTTCCATTTCCTGTTCTTGATCATTGTTGCTCTCGCCACCTGTCCCCGCGCGTTTCACCACGTGGTCGAAGAGTGGTGCAGGTCCTGAGATCTTTTCACCCGTAATCTTATGCCATGAAACCCATGGGTCGAAGGCAATCCGCACATTTTCGCCTGCCATATCTGGCCAGTTAGACAATGCGCGGATCGCAGATTCGCCGATAGTGAAGCCGTCGCCTGGTTAATTCCCGATATTGTTAGATCTGGGTAATATACATGTCTACCCCTTCCTACTTTTATTTCTCGAAGGGTAAAAAAACTTCTTTGGGATAAACAGAGGAATTATATACCTGACACAAGTCGCGTGGGACTTTTCTCAATGATCCGAACATCATGTCCCTTGCGCCAGCATTCTAAACTGGCCATCAGACCAGCCACTCCGGCTCCCACAATAAGAACAGAAATTCCCGACAATGGATAACGTTCAGGAATTCTTCCCGATTTCAGGTTTGTGTTCGATGCAGCAGTCATTGTAGAGAATTTAAGTGAGACAGATAGATCCCACTGAACAACCGACTAAGAATTGAAATTGTTGTTTTTGGTACATAATATGAGCAAGCTTAAATAAAACAACAAGAATGTTGATTGAAAGTAGAAGTTAACTCCCTTTAAAAACAAATGCCTTTAGTACTGTGGACTTCTATAGATTGCTCGGAGGGTCGGAGGAACGGAGGAACGGAGCAGTCCGCGTCCGTCTCCCGCTGTGTACAAGTGTAAAATGTGGGGATTAAAGCATATGCGCAGCAATTGTAGAGTTTCGTCTCGATAGTTAGAGTGTATATAATTGTTCAATTATTCATCTACGCTTCTATTTGTCTTTAAGTTATCTGGTTTCCTCGATATTGTCCGCTGCGCTCGCTCATTGACCTATACTAGTTCAAAACAGTAGAGTAGTCGTTACAGCGGAATCTATACACAGATACATCAGACAAAAACCGGAATTCCGATTTCCGGCAGGTTATGAGATCTCAGTGGGGAGTGAGCCAGCTCCATGGAAGCCTCTATGTCGAAGACTGAGGGACGATATTACTTAAAACAGTTAGCCAGTCAATCTTGATCCTACAAGTAAATATTTGACTGTTAAGCATTTGAGCTTTGCGTGCTCGAATAACAAATAATGAAGTTTTAAATACGAAGACTAGAAACGAAGCGTTCCAAACCACTAACGCTGTACCGTGAAGGGGTTCAACCCCTGGGCCACTTGACAGCAGGGTTTAAGTCTGTCCTGATCACTCAGCAACTCTGCCTATTGTGTCCGCTACCGTTTATTGTTCAAGAATCTCATTGCTCGCAAACAATATCTACTTTTGCTTTATGAGATATGGAGCTTGAGTTTTTAGATTTGATTTTGATTCATTGGTATCATGTATTCTCTAGTAGTACATAGCTAGGACAGAAGTATCCTGCTCAGCAGACACCCCTTCCTCAATCAAGATCACGCAGTGACGAAAAATCAATTGGTATACAAACATGGGAATCATCCAGACCTCATCATAGTCAAGGACATCATGGAAGGAAAAATCAGACATAAACCACCCATCCCAAACCCTCGATTAGTAAGGTCCCTTATTCTCAATGTCCGCCTCTGCACCCCTCTCTCTCGCCTTCCCCTCATCATGAATCTGGCGGTACTTCTCCTCCGTGTCACGATCGCCCGTCACAGCCGCGCTGATACTGCCTAATGCACCCTGTGCACGATCCGCAACGCCCTGACCTAGATCCTTCAGCTGGCCCTTAGTTTCCTGTACCTTTCCGCTCTGATTTTGCTCTACGCCGGATTGGCGAAGGTTTTCGTTTCCGATCAGATTTCCCAGAGACTCCTTGGCAGAACCGATGGTCTGGTCCCATTTGCCGGAGCTGCGGTTTGGGTCGTCCTTCACGGCGGCGCCGGTGTTGGGGTCTGTGGAGACGGGGCCTAGCCTTGCGGCGGTGTGGGAGGCTTGGTTTTCAGATTCGCCTTGTTGCTTTGTGGCTTCACCTTGGGTCTATGTGGTGTTAGTATCTTGTTCTTCTTTTCTCAGGAGTAAAGAGGTTGATATGTAAATGGTTCAGCATACCTTGTCATAGTTGCTACCGGTCACAGAGCCCAGTGCGCTCTGGACGGCACCAGTTGCCTGGTCAATGTAAGACTTGACTGTGGAAGAAGAGGAAGCTCCGTCGTTGGAAGACATGTTGGATGATATAGATGTATTCTTGTTCTCTTAACAGTGCGATATAGATACTAATGTATGATCCGTGGTTCAGAAATGTTCTGGAATTTGTCATTTCATGGACTATCAAACAGACCATCCAGCATCTCGGTTATATATCCTCTCCAGCGACCAAATTTACTTCCCTGATGATGCTATTCGTCCATATTCTGATATCACTGACATCACAATGTCGTTGCCAAGGAATGTGCTTGAGTGATGCAACGTCACGTGATATTATGGACCATACTGGTTGAACCGGCAGGATGGTCTTGAAGGGAGAGAAGGTTGGGATCTCACTCGCGTGGGGGATGATACGCAATCGGGAAAACAAACAGGTTTTGTGGCGTCTTGTTTCAGCGCACAAAGGCTGTGCGAGATCGGCATATCACGACAAGATTGCGTCAGTTGTTAAGAGAACTCATCAGGTTCTCAACATGTGAATGAAAATAACCAAGGATTGTACTGGTAGAATGGAATCTGACAGTGGAGTAAAATGCAGTGTTGACATGACATTATTCTCCTTCAGCACCGAGTATTCATCTATACATCTCTCAGAATGGGGATCGATCAGCCGTAGCATACATAGCATAACAATCTGAAAGCCGCTATGCACGCTGAAAATGAACTTCTAGATGAAAAGAAAAAGGAATTCCCAGGCCCAAGAAGATTATAAAGGAATCTTCATCTAAAACGCCGCCCAAAGTGTGATAAAAAAAAAAGTCGTCCACATCGTACAGGGGCAGTCGTGGCCCCGCACACTACCAATGGCAGATGCCACCTTCACTGTCATCCATGGCCCAAGTGCCTGCCATACCGACGATCTCGATGTGGCCATCAGCATGCTCGTCAACTTTGCCCAGAGAGGCAAAACTGGAGCCCGCAGGGCCATTGCTCAGCAGACGCCTAGCCCAGGCATCGATGGCTGGCTCCCCTGTCTCATCGCGCGCCTGTTTCAGGAATGGGATCAACGCCGTGCCTCCCGTGCCACGGAGCTTCTTTCCCCCAGGTTTATTCGGGTCGCTAGGCCGAATGTTCGCAATGTTCAGGGCATTAGGCCGCTTGGGGCTGATCGAGCGTGATTGGGTCCGCGACTGTCTAGATTTGATGATGATGTATCGCGAGACCATCTGAATGTGCTTATCGCGCAATTCGCGCAGCATCGCGAGACATGCATCGTAGGCAGTGCTGAGTGCCCTGTCCGACCTCCGCGCTTCAACGTACTCACGAATGTTGGCGACGCTGGTGACATGTTCGAGGAACCGACGATGCGGGCCTGGCATGTACTCCCGCATTTCATGGATAAAGTTATGGCGTGCTTTAGGTACCGCGCCGTCTTCGCCGGAGGCATTGGCATCATTGCGAGTGACACCCGTTGGGCGATGTTCCACGCCCAACACGATGTCGAAGAATTGAATTATCGAACTCTGTGCGTTGCTTCCACCGCCATACTGTCGGTAATCCTTCTTTCCACTTCCATCGTCGTAGAGCAGACCGTTGGGAAGTCCGGCATCCTGCATGTTCCTGCTGCCTGCAAGGAAAGGCCGAATCCGGTGGTAGAAAACGTGCGGATCACAGTTCTCGTACATTCGCTGAAGAAGCGTACCGACCACATCCAGAATCTCCGCAAAGTTCTGAAGACACTCGATGACGACGCCGGTATTTCCTGCCCGAGCGGCCGCAATTGCTTGCAGCATCAGGGGAATACTTGGTGCCGCGCGAGCTTCCATGGCCACAGAGACTAGGTAAAACCATTGTTCGTCCAATGAACCCGAGAAGGTATTGATGCATGCTAGATTATTAAGGTCGTCTGCAGGCTCATCAGGAAAGATGGGACGGTAGTTCCACAGACAAAGCCCAGCATATGTCGCGACAGGGGGTAACTCCAATCGTTTGCAAACTTCAAACAACGGGATGGTCAATTGAGGTGGAATCCGCTAGGACATAATCAGTACGGTCTCATAAAAACCTATCACTAGGACAGCTTACCTCTTCCGGCCTGTCCTCGCCCCAAACATACCCATGCAGCATGAATATCAAAACAACGTACGCTCGTCTCCATTCTGCATCAGTATGGAGGTATGAAGTGGAGAGCACAGACAATCGATCAATTGTTTCGCGCAGTCTCTTGCTGAGCAATAACGCCTGTAAGTTGGTGACTATCGACTCCCATCTTGCGTAGTATGGGTCCGGGAGGGCCTCGAGTGGCAACTCTGGCGGCAGAAAGCCATGATCTGGCGATATGCCGTAGTCCGCGAGGGCGGGGATCGGTGGAATCATCACGCCGGCGACTTTAGTAGAGAACAATGATTTCAACAAATAAGATTTATAAAAATATAATATCAATGATATAACGACTCCTCTGTAGATGCAATCCTGTTCACGTGGCAAGGCCGATGACAAGCTTCCAGAAGCCTTCTCTGACGTTCCGGACCTCGGAGGCGAACGTTGCGTCTTAGGGTTAGCCACTCCTGCCGGATCCGGTAATCCGCAAGCACTGGGTGGCCAACAACACAAAGAGCAGACTTGATGAGGAGAAAAGGAGAAATCAGAAGATATACAAACACCTTCAGTGAATGGATAGAAGAAATCAAGCCGCAGACATATAACGCATTTATCTCAATTTGGAATCCAACTGCGGGGAGGTAGAAGTACTGTCTAAAGTCCGAGAGTACCCCGAGCCAACATACCACGACTCGATGCGGCTATCAATATACCCTTTCCCGATCAGACAGGGAGGGTTGAAGATGACGACTGTCCAGAAGTGAAACCAGCGGGTCTGGCAGATCCTTAGGGACAGCGGAAGCAGCGGAGGGTCGCGTGTGAGGGGGAAAGTGAGAGTTTAAAAATGAATAGAAGAAAAAAAGGTCCCAACAACACCCACTCACGCGACACGGAACCTTGAGCTTGAGGCGAGGGGCATAGTCATCATTAAAAGTAATCAGTTAGGACCGTCCCGGCAGGGTCTCCAAAGCTAAAAAAAAAATTTCGACCACGAGATGTGCTCACGGTTCTTTGGGTTTCGGGAATATCCAGGGAACCGCATGAGACGGACAGGGGATCAGAGCAGAACAGAGTTTCCACGGCCTGTATTGGCCATATTGCCTGGATATTATTAATCATCTGCAAAAATTAGAAATGGGAAAGACAGCAAAACGGTCCAGAATCCCAGGCAGACTGAGGGAACTCCGGAGACGGGGAGGTTCCCCAACAGCCGTGGGACTGCACGGATCCGACATAGGAGTTCAGAGAGTCAGAGAGTTGCTTAGCATTTGCGTTTTAGCAAACCCGCTTCAGAGTGGGCCATGATGCCCCTCACGATGAGGGCTTTGGGATCTGCGGGAGGATAGGATAGGATAGGATGCTGTATCTGGCCGAGGTAGGAGAGAGGAGAAAGACAACCGTGACGATGAAAAGATGGACAGACGAATGAGCTCCTCTCCTCTCTATAGTTCCAGTCATGCTGGTTGACGTTAATTGAGCTAGACTAACGCAACCACCGCGTCCAGGCTTCTCGTTCGCGGACTTGGCACATTTCGATACCATCGTGGCGTGATGGTCGGGTGGAAGCGAGAGGGGAGGCCTGGCTGGCGAGTGTTAGTGCGAGTGCTAGAGAATGAACCGGAGGCCGCGTAGACAGCAGGACGAGAGAGTCTCCCGTGTGCGATGAGCGTCGGCTGTGTTAGTCGCTTCCGAGGCAGCGTTCGGTTACACCCACGCCACCCCAATTTCGGTCTGCGGTGAGATGGAGATCCCAACGGGCCTGCTGCGGAGCCGCGGAGAGATACATCATGGATCATTATCTATAACCCTTCTGGAGGATTCGACCACATCATGCCCTCTATGGTTACATTGGCAACTGGAGTAAGACGGAGTCCCTGTGCTGAAGTTTTCTAGCAATGACATTCCTCTGACCATCGTCATTTAGGCTATTTGTTATCTATGCAGGTTTCTGTTGCCAAGTCCAGCAGCAATAATGTCCTCGGTTCGCTGAGCGGGGCTCTAACCTTGGCTGCCTGCTATTATTCTAGCGGAGCAGACGCCATGGCTTGAGTGCTTCGAAGAAAGGGACAGAGTAAGCTAATAATGGCCCTGATTGATCCGCCAATTGGAGCCTAGGCAAACAGGTAGGCCAACACCAGATGTTATGAAGTTAGAGTCGAGTCATTTCACTAACCGTCTAATGGTAATTTGTACAAGATGGAGCAACCTGTATCCGGAACTGATACGACCTAGGATGGCGACAACACCTGACGCCTCAATAAAACAGCAAACCAATCCGCCTGCGACCCTCAGAATCGGTGCACCTGATCCTTAGTGAATCCCAGTCGAGACAGAATTCCAGAAGATCGCCGAGATCCAACCAACGCGTTCTCCATAGCCGGAGGTCCACAAACGAACACTTTCGTGCCGGCGGTCTGCCCCTTTACGACGCTGCGGAGCAGCTCCTCATCAATATAACCCTTTCTGTCTCCCGTGCCTTCGTTCTTTGGATGGCTGATTGTATAGACATAGTTAAATCGGTCGGGGAACCGTTTCGCGTACCCATCGAGCTCGTCTTTCAGTAACCGGTCGTCCTCAGTGTTCACTCCAAAGAGCAGAGTGATTTTCGTGCGATCATCAGGATTCTTGAGAATACCGCGAAGGAGCTGGTAAACTGGCGTGATCCCTGCTCCGCCAGCCAACAGGTAGATCTGACGGAACTCATTGGGCTTCCATTGGTAACCTTTCAGGGGCGCGACGAACGTCAATGAATCTCCGGGCTTGAGGGAGTGGATGTGACTGCTGGCCGTGCCGTTGGGGTATCGCTTGACCATTAACTCAAGTTGGCCTGGCTCCTCTGTAGCACCGCGTTAACTCATCCGGAAAGGAACAAGGAAGTTCTATGTAGAGACATACCCAGATCACTGATTGGCGTGTACGGTCGCAGCACAGGAAGCCAGCGCCCTTCAGGGCGCATGAACGTGAGTAATGCAGCTGGTCAGGGAGTTAACAATGATGATCTTCAAACAGACATTCTTGATATGCGCGCATACAGGTCAATGGCAAGCCGCTGCGAGCATCTGGATTCGGGAATTCGAACACAAGACGCTTCGTGTTTTGGTTGACGGTCTTTACCGTCCGCACGCGAAGCGACGTGAACCCAAAGCGTGAGAACACCATCTCAGGCTCGCCCGATGCCGCATAGGCAGTTGGAATTGAATTAAAGGTATAGAGGCCGAGACCAGCGACTCCAACTAGGCCACCGACTTTGGTCAGACGAGCGAGCATTATACCGTGTAGTGCAATATCGCCCACCCAACTCCTTATATCAAGGTAGACGGCTGACATTAAATAACGTCCTAGCTGTTCCTAAATATGATTCTCATATGACACGAATCATGCAGGCGCCGATCTCCGACTGGGACAGTCTACTCCGTACCGCTGGCTGGGTACCTAGGAACGCTCCGTCTGGTATAGTAAAAGCCGCAAAAGCCGACGAGAAGGATTACATTCCCTGCGGCGCGGCAGTTCTTCAGTTGCCAACCTGTTTAACTCACGGCTCCTAAACACATTATCTAAATCATTGTCAGTCTATATGCATGTAGTCGATGAATTTTACAGAGTTACTCCTATCGTGCTGCAACAGATATAGCATCTCTACAGCGCGTGCGGTATCACACTGTCGTCGGCTTTCGGTAGTTGCCAAAGGCCGACTTGGTATAGTTATCCCCTTCTTTCCGCCCCCACTGGTAACCAAAACAGCCCCCAAGATAAAAAAAAAATACATGCCTGAATTATATTTTCCTTAGTCTACTAAATGATCGAGCTGACACAATGAGTTCGGACAGAAACGCATCCAGTATACAGTCGACTTACCGCGATTTCATATCAGCATATCATATACTGCACTACCACCAGTAAGCAAGATATCACCGATCACAACAAGGATCGAAACTCTCTCAGAGGCCAAGAATGCATATTGAAAATGGACAGAGTTCTAGACGCGTATGGCCACATTTCAGTCCGTCATCCGATCGAAAATGACCGCTTTTTAATGGCCCGCAATATGCCACCCGCCACCGTATCTTCGCCTCTGGACACTGTCGAATATTACATTGAGGATGTATCACCGATCAATCCAGCCAGTCCGAATGGATATGTCGAATGCTTTATCCATAGCGAAATCTATAAGAAATATCCTGATGTCCACAGCGTGATTCATAGTCATTCGCATGTCGTTGTTCCCTACAGTATCTCGGGTAAGTAAGAAAAGAGATCATTGGATAAACGTAATCTGATGGGATTGCGTGTGTTTTAACTATACTCGATTTCAATTCACTGTAGGGTTCCTCTGCGCCCATGCATCCACATGGCAGGTTTCCTAGGTGAGGTCTCACATATTCAATCGCCCCTCGTCCAGTAGGAACTCACAGAAGACATAGGAAACCCCGTTCCTAACTTCGATATCTTGAAATTTTACGAGGGAGATGACATTCAAGACCTTCTCATCCGGACCAAACGTCTCGGCAAGAAGCTTGCTGGGCACTTCGCCTCCGAAACTGGCGACGTGTCCCAGAGCGTGGTCCTAATGCGCGGCCATGGCTTCACAGCTGTCGGAGGTAGTATTCCGGAATGTGTTCTTCGGGCCATCTACACAATTGAAAATGCTAGAATTCAAAACGCTGCGCTCTCGCTTAGAGCTGTTGGTCCGGTAGTTTCTAGTGATATAAATGATATCCTATATTTGGATCAGACGGAGTTGAAAGGCACGAAGGAGATGACTCAGTGGTCGTCCATGCGGCCGTGGAGGCTCTGGGTTAGAGAAGTACAAGCGAGCAGTCTTTATGCTAATTTAGCGTAGGGAACATGCTGGTGTATATCTTGTGATATCATTCCTATATCATCATATGCTTCGTACCGGGCACAAGAATTATTGGAAGTGTTCTCAAAACTAAAACTCTTCTTCCATCTCAAATAAGTCCTCGAGCAGGCTTATGTATCTGACGACCCCTATTGTCGAATTCGAAATAGTCACGTAGATATCTCATTCATCGGGAAGAAAAATGGCAAGATCTTCAGATAGAAAACACTCCACATTAAATCCAACCAGAATCTAACGACTGTGTGATTCCTAGGTCGGCAGAACATATCGAGCTAATAACCCCCGCAGGATACGGCAAAGCAGCTCAGGAACATATTTCACTTGGTTCTTCTCCCTGCTAGACACTCCTGCAGCACGGAGACTGCGATACTTTTCAGAGGTCGCGACCTCCACGAAGCCGGCGGCTAAATCAGCGTATGACACTACCAGTGTCACCTCTTCCGTGCTGATGACATGTCCAGAGGGCCCTTCTTCGACAAGAGCCGGAGGTTGCATGAGCACAAGAAGCAGTAATTTCGGTCGCTGGGCGTACAGACTCTGGGCTCTCACGAGATCGGCATAGGGGTAATAAAAGGCCATCCTGACCAGCCAATGCATCACTGTTGGTCGTGCCGCAGCAAACTTTGGATTCCACGTGGCAGATGACAGAAGAATCAGACGCGGTGGGCGCCACTCTTGGCTCTCCGTTTTGAGAAGCTGGAGAGCCGAGATAGTTGTAGTTGCTGCATCCTGCAAAACGCTCTGTCCCTTGATATTCTCATTTTGCCCAAGGACACTGATGATTATTTCTGCGCCCATTAGACATTTCTGGGCCAAGGGGACGTCGTAATTGGACCTTCGAATATCTTCACTCGAGTGTAATGTCCAAGGTCGGGAAATATTCTTCCAATTTCACTCGCGAACGAACGTAGATGTTCAAGTGCACATGGTTGAAGTTGTCTGTGAGAAGGATTCGAAGAATCTCTCGTCCAGTCTTGCCAGTGGCGCCGAGGAGGGCGATAGAGTAGGGGAGTTGTTCTTTGCGTTGGTCCATGATGAAGCCGCCAAGTATCTTAGAAAGGAATTGTGATCAATGGTTATCTAAACAACGTAAATGAATTCGCTATGGATGATTTAGACCCCAGGGGAGGTAGCTTCACAACGGAGAAGCTCTCCAGGCCACCTTTGTGACTTCCCCACATCACTATATGCCGGGGTCGCTTTGTTAGCTCTTGCTATAGCTCATAGCTTAGCGGGGCCCCCTGTCTAAAACTACGCCATGCAGGAGTTAGATTATAGTAGTACACGATTATATTCAGCATCAACTACAGGCGGGATGTCACAGTCGAATTTGCAATAAAATTCATAAGACTATTGTACAGGATGCTGATAACCTCCTCCTTCTCATTCATTAAGACAAGACAGCTAGGATGCCCACGAAACTTGCAGCTAGTGGAAGCAAGCTCCTCACCCCGTTGAGGCTGATCCAATTGTGGAGCAGACCGTCCAGTTCCGCATAATTCTTCTCGGAAGCCTCCAACTCTACCTCACTCTTAGACAGCAGTGTACCGTTTGTACTGCACATCGCGATGAGTGTAAATGGAATAATACTCAGGGTCAATACACCAGCGGTACAGTATAGTCCAGAGAGATTATATGCCGCTTTTCGATAGAACGGGGATCCCGCGCGAACACACCACGCGAGATAGAATAGTGCAGTAGAGGTAGCCACTGCAATAGGAGGATTCTGCGCCTTTCCCGCCTCAAAAACACGCCTCCACTGTTTAGCGATGGTCCTAGGTGACACTTGGTCCTCAAGCCTTCCTTGCACGAGTGCTGGGACAGTGTTCATGCTATATGAGGCAATATTCCCTGGGACAATCAGAAACTATTAAACAATCAATCCATGGAGAGATCTTGTTTACCTGATAGCCAGGCCGCGCCAGTGACGCCAACGGCCTGTGCAAAACGGATGCCAAGTGGGTAGGCGCTCATGTTTGTTTTCTTCGCGTTTGTTTTGGTGCAATTTGAGGATTTGCGGTACTTGATGTCAGTGAGTTAGAAGATCGATATATATATATATTGGCTAACGGGTCATGTTGTCGCCGCCGAATTTCCGCAGATCCACTACTCTAGTATCCAATGGTCACATCACCAACGACCTGGATGTAGTCGTGGCGAGAATTAGAGTTGAATTCGCCTAAGAGTCGTTTTCTTCGTAGTTGATACGTCACTAGTTCGGGTTCGGACATTGGCCTCGATCTCTAAAAGCCTGCAAAGGCCGACAAAAGCCGACATCAGCCCCACGCGACATGTTGTCGATCCTATAGAAAACCCACGACATCCCGTCACACATAATCCAATAGCTGCGAGATATACTTGCATTTACCTGTGTCCTGGGCGGTATTACCAAGACATTACCGTGTACGAACGTTATGGAATATGGACGGCATATTTGGTGTGACAGGTTATGGTAATTTTACTCCCATCAGCCATCGTTGAAAGCATAGGCTGCAGCATTCTTGATCAACAGGATGAAATGGATTTAAGTATACAGGTACAATTTATGTCTGGAAACAGGTTTCGGTTTTCAATTTTATACGAAGTCGTTGGCATTTATCCGTCAAAATTCCCTTGAAAGACTAAAATAGAGAATCAACATCCGAGGAAGAGATCCAGTATGTTCAGAAGCGCAATAGCACCTAATCCTCCCAGTCTGTTATGCTGCCTCCTCATAATAACGCTCCGCCGCTGGATGTAACGGAATGGAAGGCTGTGCCATTGCTCTAGGATTGAGCGGATAGCTCAATGGACTTCTCTCAGTGTCCAGATGAGCATATTGAATTTCAATATCCTTCCGTGTTTCACCCAGGCACCAGGTCAGAAAATAAGCTACTTTGTCAGGCATATCATCACGGACAATAATGAGGAAGTCGGAGAATTCTGCCGCGCAAACGGTGCCAGGGACATTGCTCCAAAAATCAGGTCGGATCGAAGCTGGAGCAAAGCCAATTTTGCCAGAGAGTTTCCATGCTGATAGGGACAAGACCTCGTTCCTCGATGAGGTGCCTCCACCACGGGGTCATAATAGCTTCCTGTAGCACGGCGTCTGCATGACCCTGGATCACATTCTCAATCGCTTGTTCAGAACGGGTTACAAAGACGTAGGAACCGCCCCACGAGCGCAACGTTGTCTGGTCAATTCCATGGGCTTCCATACAACGCATAGCAACGTATCCGATAAAGTTCGTCCCGTCGTCACTTGAAGTTGCAATGCGAAGTGCTGGTTTCACTTTCCGGAGATCTTCGAACGACTTGATACCGAATTTGGGATCAATAGCTAGCATCATGCGATCACGCTGTGGTAACACAGCTAAAGCCCGAAGATGGGGCATAGGTCCTGCCCTTGCAAAGAGTCCTTCCCCTGTAAGTGCCGCAGGCATAAGATGTGCCGGATTTGCAATACACAGGTCAACTTCACCATCGTGTACTTGTTGGAGCCCTTCGATGCCACCATCACGTATGTTCCAAATGGCAGTGCGACAGTGCGACTCCTTGGGCCGCTGTGATCACAAAATTGCTGTGTAATCCAGGAACAAATTCGGTGAAAGTTAGCCTGGCCCCAATCGCCGACCATCTGGAGGGTATAGGAACGAGAAAGTCGAGGTTCGTCCGTTGGCATTGTCATTGATCTGCCAGTATGAAAGAAAGGCGGTTACTTCCAGAGGAGAGGAAGGATCTGGGCAAACGGTATATCTCTTGTAATATAGTCTCATAGGGCACCCAACTGGTCCTTTCACTACGCGTCGTATGGCTACCGTAAAGCACTCTCCACATCATGTACCAAACATCATCCCAGATACTGTCGATCAATGTGGTGGGACCATCCGACGTAGCGGAACCGGGAAGTTGAGGACAAGGATCTATTCCTTTACGCACGTATGAAATCTCAGGCGATATATATTACGAGGATCGCAACTGCCTCGCGAGACTTCAACGCATTCTATCCAGTCATTATCTCGTGATTAGCCAAAAGTAACATAACTGCAATCATGTCAATCGCCAATCAAACCCTCGACACCAACAATCAGGACACAGTTCTCTGCGATCCAGTGCCTGTCTATGATCTGATGAAATTAGATGACGAGCGTGCGAAGACACTTCATTCGCTACTCGTGAAAAACCATCATGAACTTGCACTGTTGCGAAATCCATACCTTCTATTTCACAGCCACATGCCCCATGTGAGCCCCAGCAGGAGATAATATCAGGATTGACCAGTGCTAAGCAATGTGCAGATGTTAGGATCTGCCTTCTTACTAGGCTTCCCGAGTAAAAGGTTAGAAGACATGTTTGACAGCGAAGCAGAAACTTTGAAAAGAACCGATGACGGTTTCATTGGATCTGGTATCACGCGGGACAATTGGCGCGAGTTCCTCAATAGGAAAGAGTATGGTCGAGCCTTTAGATCTTCTGGCATTTCTATTTTTACTATTTACAACTTTTGAACCTGATGATTTCAGTGTTGATTGAAACACGTTAGGCAGACGGTCGCGTACACGTTTTTTTTCGATCGTGAGCTGGAAAACTTCAATCGACAGTGGGAGAAGTTGCTTCACGAGTATCTCTTCGATTCTTCCGAGCCACTGATCAATGGATTTCTGGGCGGCCGTGAGTTCTGCTCCCTTGAATATACACTTTAGTCCTATGATACTAAAGCAGTGTAGTCGGTCACCCCTTGATCCACCTGGCCTATGCGTACGAATTCAGCAGTCCCGAAATTGCAACGGAGGCCCTGAGTCTGGGATGTACCGACCGTGATTACATCCATCGCTTCCTGGATAACATTCCTCCAGACAATGCGACATTCAAGTCAACTTCAGCTAAGGACATTCTCCTGCGAGTCCAAAATGACGACAGATTTTCTGGCTTGTTTGAAGCCCCTGGCTTCAAGAATATTCCAAAAATCTTTGAAAGCAGAGAGGAGGCGATATTGGAATACTGGAATTCCTGGGACTTGCATAATCCCACCCAGCAATTGGAAGACATTTTGGATGTCGCCTTAAATCTATTCATGAACAGCACGAATGACGTGGATAAATACGACTTCTTCATAGCCCACGCGCTGACTGTTGGGCATGCAATTCGTATCCTACTTCCCCGTTTTCCGGCTGCGCAACATATTCCATTGTTAAAGCAATTCTGGTTCTTCATACTCTATGTCTACATTGCTCAGTTGAGGCCAAATATTCTCCCAGGCAATTTCCTTTTGGTCAACCTTGAGAAGCATGATTGGGAGTGGGTGAGCACCCAGGCTATGGCCGGAAACTTCCAAAATGACTCGCATAGAGTCAAGGTTCTCCGCGCCCTTAAGAACATGGAAGAGACATGGGGGTCGAAAGAGGGACAGTACTTGAATGCCGCCGTCAAATTTGTCACAGATTTTAATGGTTGGACAGGGTTTGGAAATGGTGTGGATGGCTGAGAAGGAAAATCCGAGAAATTCATAAATAGAGACCAGCTTTCACAGACCTCACTAAGGTGCATGTCTCTCAATTGATGATATCTCCTTATATATTGTTTTTTTATCTTCAGGCGACAAATATACACAATCTCTAAAAAAAATAGCAGGCGCGAGTAATGTACATGTATGATCTTTGAATCTTTCTCGATATTCTGCATTCTCTGCGTCATTGCACCAGATAGCAGGAGAGAGTGTAATTCAAACACCGTCCGTCAGAGACAACATTGACAGCAGACCCCTCGCTCAAATACAGCTAAGCATAGAACTCCTCGCACGAGCTTAAGCGTTTTCTCTGCAATTAAGTCTTTTGGCTCCAACAGGTCTGCTTCAGCTACAACAGACGCGGGGCTACGAAATATGGGGAAATAGTCGGACGTAGTTGCGTCTCGGGAGTCACCATGGTACTAGACCAGAGATAATCAAGGTCGTCCTATAGAAAATAATAACAGCTCAGCGAATAGTAGTACATCCATCTAGTTGCAGAACGTGGAATATAATTCGCATCAATCAAACCAGACGTTAATAGGTCTGGACAGCATCGTAGTGGAGGTCGGTTTTTACGTAGCCCTAAAGGCCGTAAGACCTGGAGTCTGAATTCTAAGTTGATATGTTTTGAGAGATGCTGAATAGACGTCAAATCATCATCTTTACATCTATTATACATATGTACTCAATATAATGACTCATGACCGAAGTGCAGTTCCTCAACAAAGTTTCCCCAGTTGGCCCACGCGGTATCGAAGTCATCATCCACTTGTATCTCTCCCGCATCAATGGTTGGCCACGCGTTCGGCCATCCGCCGGACCCATCTAGTAGTAAACTGGAGTTTTGCTCTGCCCCAGCACTGGGAACAGGGTGAATGTCCTGTTGCGGAGCAGACGCTGAGAGCGATAGAGACGCGGTTTCACCATCGTCTTGGTAAGCTGCCAAGGAAGTTCCTTGATTGCTCACGGGCTCATTCTGGAGACACTGGAGTTCCAGTAAAGTGTGGACCTTTGATCGCGCCCTTTTCATAAGATTTTCTATGGGCCTCCAAAGCATTCCTTGTTCAGAATCAGCGATGAAGTCACTGAATCGACCGAATCCAAGCTCAATAGGTGGCCAATATTCTTCCACCAATGAACGGTTTTCGCACACACAGAACTCTGCAATAGCTACGGCAAGGGCGTACCACTGAACGAATATACCATCCAGCCAACGCCATGGGAGTATCCGCGTATCACTTATAGTAGAGTGTGAACGTTTGATAATTCCAACCGCAAGTCTCAGAAGGCTAGATCCGCTGACCTGGGGTGGATTCCAGTTCTTATGTCGTTGTAGTGGGCGGAATGCAATTAGTTGCAGATCAGCGGATATAATTTCTGCAGCTTGCTTTATATACCAATGCAACGGCTCCTTATCAGGCTGGATATCGCGAAGTAGAACCGAAGCCGTTTGACGGAACTCGTCGACATGTTTTTGCCGCATATCGAGATCGTTCACTTCCGACTCCGATGATGGAGAATTAAGGATCCTCATAACATACTGCGCCTTGCAGACAATCAGGGTAAAGTTCATCTCAGTAAAACCTCCTGCTTCCATCAAATTTCCATCAAATCCAAACTCTATATCAGAATCGTCGATCTTAGATGGCGGGTTTGACTTCAACCAACTAGCAGGAAGCATTGGCTCTGTGGCTCTATCGAGACATGCTTGAGTATCTAGCAGGCCAATTGCAAACCAAAGACGTCGGCGCATTTCCCGCTCAAATGTCCCTACGAAAAATGGTGGATTCTCCATATGAAGGTAAAGTGCTTGCGCAATTCGCACAGCTAGACTGAGCATGGTCCAGGCCTTCCGACTTCGGTCGTGTGTACGCGTTGCAACCTTTGCATGTCAGTCTTCACATCACGCATGGATACCAAATGGAGGGACAAGACCAACGAGGTAGATAACAAAGGCTTGTAGGACAGTGAGGTCATTTGTCGAAAAAAGTTTTGCACGAGCAAGGGCTAATTCACAAGCCATCCGATACCTAGAAATGACCCGTGTTTTACTTGCTCCAAACATAGCAAAATATCGTTCATCGGTGAGAGTGCACACTGCGGTATAATTAATGGAGGAAACCAACGCTTCGACAGCAGGATGTTCGTTCTCATAGTCGAGATACCGCTTTCGTCCAAGTAAATGAGCGGAAAGGGACGGACGATGGATGATTTTGAAGACAGGATCGACTTGGTGAAGGTAAAATTCATATAACGTCACCCCTATCTGCGGGGTGAAATACTCTCCAAGTATTTCTTTAGTATTTCGTTTCTCATGTCGCGATTCCAGGTGTTCCTGGTCACAAAACCCGAGAAGTTGCGCATCTACACTAGGATCGTCTTCCACGACCTCGGATTCCTTCGATGTCCGTTCAAGAAGTTGGCGTAAGCCCCGTGTCTGCATTGGGACAAGTGAGAAGAACATCAATCTATCATAATGCCAAGAGTAGTTAGGCTTACCTCTTGTATAAGATCAGCCCAGAATGAACCTCCCAATAGAGGCCCGGAATTGCTGTTGCTGATAGTGGAACCGTCAGCATCGGCAGGTATTGGTACGCCATTTAGTGGCGTCCTTTGTGAGATCCCAGAGAGTTGGCTGAGAGTATCTCGGCGATCCGAAATCGTTGATTGAACTGATGATATATCGCGTTCAGGAACTGTTCCCAAAGGGGTTCCAATCTCGGGCTGAACGTTGGCTGGGCCATCTGTATTTCCCGGAATTATACCACGGACTAGGCGTTCTAACCTCGCCACTCTAGTTCTCAGGTCATCTCCTTCAGCAGATATCCTATCCTTGGAAACCTTGTATCGACCACGCGGAAGACGTGCTCGCTCGACGGGTGAGCAGACAGCACCGATCCGTTGGCAATTTGAACAAGGACTCAGCTTATCGCATTTTACCTTCCTCCGTTTGCACATTTCGCAGCACAATCGAACTTTCACAGAAGACCTTAGAGAGTCTGATTGGCTGTCTTCATGATTGAGAACGAGATTTTGCATGACGATGCACTGTTGTTTCTCTCAAGGTTCCACTGGCAAATATGGTCTTGGAAACACAGTAAAGGCGCTATCGTTCGGTCTCAACGAAATGTATTAGCCGTTGAAAGATAAGTGCGATCCATCCAATATCGGCTGATAATATAAGACACATCTGGAAGGTCGGCTCTAAACTGCTCCTTGCGATGCAACCTCAGTGGTCGGATGGAACCGGGCGTTACCTACTCAAGCGCATCACAATCTCAGTCGACGAAGAGAACTGGGAACAATCTTGTGTTGCATTAGCCTCCACAAGGATTACAAAGGTGGACGCGATAAAATCACATTTGTTCTGTGAATTCGAAAGGTGCGCGTCTAAGAGAGACGGTCTAATTGTAGGCAGTCCCGAATCCACGTGATCCTGCGTCAGGAGATCGGAGACCATCGGCCGGTATGTCTGCCTGATGACTACAGTTTATAACCAACAACTGATGCTGAAAAGACAATATTGCGTATGACAAAAATCTGGTAATAAGAATTGCTGCCGACAATATTAGAGAAAATATTTAAAATAATATGTTAGATCTTACTTTTCTATCAGATCTAGCTTTCCAGTCTCGGCTAATACGTATGCTAGCAACTTAAATCAAAGCCGCTGGTCACATGTCATAGACAAGGGAGAGGAGTGTTGAAAGTCATTAAGATATTCTGTACAGATGCCGGTCCGATCTGACCTAGGTACATACAATTCATCCATCCATAGGTTATGGAAGGTATACATCATGCCAACGCCAATGCCCAGACGAAAATAGTAGCTGCCAGACGAAAAACCCACGGCAAAAGAACGTCTGCGCTTGATCACAAAACAGAAACAAGGGAGAATGGCAAGGGCTCAGGGCCTCTCAACCAGACCATCTACAAAATACGCGTTCCGGATGAAGACTTAATGTGCACTCCACTGGATGGTGTTCAGGTCAATGCCCTCCTGCACCAGCTCCCACAACGGGCTGAGCTCGCGCAGGAAATGCACGCGGTCACGGACCGCCTGCAGCACGTAGTCGATCTCCGCCTCGGTCGTGAAGCGGCCGATACCGAACCGGATACTGCTATGCGCGCTCTCGTCACTACTACCCAGCGCTCGCAACACATAACTAGGCTCCAGGGAGGCAGACGTGCAGGCACTGCCCGATGACAGCGCAATGTCCTTCAATGCCATCAGCAGGGACTCGCCCTCAATGTAGGCAAAAGAGACGTTAACGCAACCCGGGTAGTGTTTATCAGGGTCACCGTTCAGCGAGGTGTGTTCCATGGCGAGAAGACCATCCAGCAAGCGCTTCGACAAGCGCTGAACGTGCTTAGTATCATACTGTATTTCCTGTCAGCAACAATTCGATCGTTTGAAATGGGTGACGATGATGCAAAAGAGCAAATAAGACAACCAAGTTCATAACCCCTGCTATGGACGTCATAGAACTTGACAACACGCGGTCAAGCGTGCAGCTACAGCCAAGACTTCTCAGAAAGCCATGCATATTTAAAGCAAATAATCATGTTGGTTGAGGGGATGCAAAAAGGGAAAAGAGGGATAAAAGAAAGAAACTTACCTCCATATCCTGCTTGGCGATACGACAGGCTTCGCCAAAGCCGACAACCTGATGCGGTGCAAGAGTGCCACTGCGCAGACCTCTCTCTTGGCCGCCGCCGGTGATGATGGGATCAAGACGGACACGAGGCCTACGGCGAACATAGCAGGCTCCAATACCCTTGGGTCCATAAATCTTGTGGCCGGAGATGGACATCAGGTCGACGTTCCACTTGTTGACGTCGATCGGGATTTTTCCAACCGCCTGGGCGCCATCCGTGTGGAAGAAGATCTTCTTGGAACGGCACAGTTTACCGATTTCCTCGACCGGCTGGATGACACCAATCTCATTGTTGACAGTCATGACGCTGACCAACGCCGTGTCCGGACGGATGGCGGCCTCCAGATCTTCCATTCTGATCAAACCATTGCTCTGCACGGGAAGATATGTGACATCGAAACCCTCGTCTTGAAGATGTCGGCAGCTGTCGAGCACACATTTATGCTCCGTCTGGGTGGTGATAATATGCTTCTTCTTGCCAGAACGACCGAAGAATCGGGCAACGCCCTTGATACTCATGTTGTTACTCTCCGTGGCTCCACTTGTGAATACGATCTCCTTGGGATCGGCTCCAATGAGACTGGCGACATGTGCTCTCGCCTCCTCCACAGCCTTCTCCGTCTCCCAACCGTAGGCATGTGTCCTGGAGTGGGGGTTGCCGTAGAGGCCTGTGAGGAAGGGAAGCATCGCGTCCAAGACACGAGGATCGACGGGTGTCGTAGCCTGCATGTCAAGGTAAATAGGTCGGGTGCCTTCATCCATGATAGTCGCCTGTTTCAAGATACCGGCTGACGGACTCATCGAGGCATCGCCCGTCACGGTAGAGGCCGGGAGCGGGACATCCTTCGGCTGCACGCCCGTCTGGTTCGTGAAGGCTTTCTGCTCAGCCTTGATTGCGGTTCCCATGTTAACCTGAGCATTACCAGGTTTGGTTTCAGAGACGTAGCAGCGTTTGGGGGGAGCCGATCGTCCGGCCGCGGCGAGCACCCGCAAGGGCTGTGGATTTCTCAGAAGGCCGTTCGACGACGACAGGCGTCGAGCGTAAACCCGAGACGCCTGTCTCAAGGCTGAGGGTGCCACATTAGACATGTTGCAATAAAACTCTGCGACTGTACCGAAGCAGGAGGTACGGGGTCGATGCCAGAGCTGGGTTGGTGCCGATGAGCTGAAGTGTGTTTTATCTTTTCGAGGTGGGAAAAGTTGGATCTGATTATATCACCAAGTCTTGGCGTGGCTCGGACCTCGTCCACTAAAAGCCGCTCGGGATTATCTGATCAGACCTCGGAGATATTTGACCCTTTCGGATATTGGGAACGGCCCAGTGGCATCTCTGTTTGGGATGTTCTCTCAAGACAGAAGCGAACCCGTAGCCAGCCGCAGTCCAGCTTCGTCTAGCTTCCTCAGTGTATAAATACAGCAACACTGCAGCCTCGAGGGTAGCTTCAGAGGCACAGACCCAACCCCAGGTTGAAGTACAGCCGAAACATCACTCAGGCCAAAGCCACAGGCAGCAAAGATGGCGGATAGCCATGTCACCGGAGTACTTCGTCTTTCAAGACCTCCAGAGATCAGACTAAGAAAGGTAGTCTGTAATCTCTGTCTCTCTGAACAGACAGTCCTGCATTGACTTCACTGAGTCCGCTGAAAACCACAGAGGTCGTAAGCAACCCCGTATTCTCGCCGGATATATATCGGGCCCGATAGCTAAAATTATGAGAGATGTATCGAAGATGTCCTCCTCAGCGCAGAGACAGAAAAAATGGCTTTCATAATGTTAGAGAACAACCCTCACAAAAAGCTTGTGAACGATTTATAACGAATTGAGAGATCAAGCAGTGATGGTATGAAGAGAACAAAACTCCAGCGCTGCTGCATGATCTTTATGAACACCTTGTGCGCCGCTTTCGGCTCGTTTGCTCCGACGGTGCGCCACATCCGGAAGAGGGAAGATCATTCACGTGATCTCTCGGCTACTCTACGGCTGTCAAGAACCATCTCAAGTTGCTGACAACCAAGACACTCCTGTTCACCTTCTTTCTGTGCCCTGAAGCTCTTGAGATAAGCCAACAAACTATCCTCATCCACGGAACCCGAGGGATCCTCGGTGTCCCCAAGTTAGTATCAAAGACTTGCGTGAGAAGTAAAGTAATCCACTAGCCTCACAGTTCGTGGATCTACGCTGGGTGAGCCTTACGGTCACTCCCTTATGTCATAGCTCAGCCACACTGTCAAGGGTCGCGAATCGTCACTCGAAGTGCTCCTCCGTTTCCAGAAAACCACAAGGCGACAGCGTAGCGGACGGTTCCCGACCGGAACGGCGGTGCAAACGGATACAAGAGGGCCACTCCACCCACACCGTCCTGTTGTCAGCACGAACAACCGCTGATTGCTCCCTTGACCGTTCTTTCGAGGGTTTCTCGTTGACCCGGATCCTGACCGCTCATCATCATTCTAGCGACGGTCTAACAGAGCAGAGCAGCCAAGATGAGTTTGAAGGGCTTCCAGAAGAGTATCGTCCGCGCGCCGCAGACGTTCAAGGCGAAGTTTAATCTAGGAGAGAACACCAAGGATGCGGTCTACATGGATGCGGAGCGGCGTTTCCAGGAACTAGAAAAGGAAACCAAGAAATTGCACGATGAGTCTAAGAAGTATTTCGATGCCATCAATGGTAATGGAACCCCACGTATATTTGGACGGAGGTGCGGATATTGACTACCTTTTCATAGGCATGCTCAACCACCAAATCGAGTTTTCCAAGGCTATGACGGAGCTGTATAAGCCGATCTCCGGTCGCGCATCCGATCCTAGTACGTACACGATCGAGGGTAATCCGGAAGGGATCAGGGCGTGCGAGGAATATGAGGCGGTTGTCCGCGAGCTCCAGGAGACCCTGCAACCGGAACTGGAAATGATCGATAGTCGAGTCATCAGCCCTGCTGACCAGTTGCTTGAGATCATCAAGGTCATCCGCAAGGTGGCCGTCAAGCGCGAACATAAGAAACTGGATTACGATCGACACCGTGGAACACTCAAGAAGCTGCAGGAGAAGAAGGATAAATCTTTGAAGGACGAGAAGGCTCTCTATAAGGCGGAAAACGATGTCGAACAAGCTACTCAGGAATACAACTACTACAATGATTTGCTCAAGGACGAACTGCCGAAGCTATTCGAACTCGAAGCGGAGTTCATCAAGCCATTGTTCCAATCCTTCTACTACATGCAACTGAACGTGTTCTACACGATGCATGAGAAGATGCAGTCGATGAACATCGGTTATTTCGACTTGACTCTGGATGTCGAGGAGGCGTTCGAGAAGAAGCGCGGAGATGTCAAGGATAGAGCTGAGGCGCTGACCATCGTTCACTTCAAGACGACAGGTGGACGCAAGCAAGGCAGCAAGCTTACGCCTCCAGGAAAGGATAAACTGGCTCTTGAAGAGAAGAATAGCCTGTCCGCACGTCGCCAAACTCTAGATTCAACCGAGAACCCACCTCCTCCATACTCCGCTTCTCCCGGGAGCTCATCGACGTTCATCGGTCGTGCAAACAGCACCGGTGGCAGCGTCCTCTCTGCAGCCGCCAAGGCCAAGGGCGCTCCTCCACCACCTCCGAAGCCCAAGCCATCCCGACTTAGCCAGCAACTTGTGGAGACTGTTACTGCTCTCTATGACTATGAGGCACAGGCTGCTGGAGATCTGAGCTTCACGACGGGAGACGTTATCGAGATTGTACACCGCACCGATAACACAAATGAATGGTGGACTGGTAGAATCGATGGCAGGGAAGGACAGTTCCCAGGTAATTTCTTGCATCTTCCACTTATTCATAGACAGGGCGCTAACATGTGACTGCAGCCAATTATGTGCAACTGAACTAGTATGCCTTTACTGGTTGTTTTCCGCCACCCTTGTCCACTGCCGATCATGATCGTTCCCGTCGCTTTCCGGGAGGGCTTTTTCAAGCACTTTCAAGCTCTGGCATCCCTTTATTTATTTTACAGGTCTTTAGTACTATAGAGCTACTTTTCTTCTTACCTCATGTACATAGTACCCCAGCTTGTTCATCGAAGCGAAGCGCGGAATGTGTCCATTATCGGCGTTATTGGATTCATCTTGCATTATGCAGCTAGTCTTCATTCGTTGCATGGAAGATGATACTCAAATCTCTTCCGTTCGCTGTCGAGGTAGCGTTGCAATGGTAGCAGTGGTATTAACAATAAGCAAGTGCGATAAGCTAGATTCTGAATGGTCCCTCTGTAATCCAGACAGACTAACTTCCATACATGATATGTCGTCAGTATGCGTTGTGAAGCTGATAAAACTAGTTGATTCCTCTATAGATATTGAGGTGCTTGCTGTAATTCATGACTGAGAAACAATGGATGAGACGTTAAATATCTCACTCGCTGCGACCTCAAATGCCACCCGTCCTCCATGCGTTGGGTCAACGGAAAGAAGCAGCCATTTTATCATAATTTTGGAATAGCAACACTGGACAGACTAGTGTGCTTCACTAAATATTTTAAGCACCATTATTCGATGCCATTCCTTTGTTCCTAGGAGCTGGCAACCGAGAAGATCGGCACCCATGGTTAAGAATATTTGTATCCCGCGATCAGATAACGCCAATCCATCACATCAAACCACCATAAGTCCGTCCTTCCTGCGCCAATTCCTCGTCCTTATGGATATAGTTCTTGACTTTTTGCTCACCCTTTTTGAAATCATCCTCGATCTTGTGCCTTTCGCTTTCCTTCTTGGGTGATTCTTTGCTCTGGCTATGGCTTTTAGCCTGCTGGGTTTGCTGTCCTTTATCGTCGTGGTGGTGTCTATGATTATAAAGCCCCTCTGAAAGCCAATGAATGTGATGTTGTTGAGGATCTAGATAAAGTGTCAGTTATAGTATAACAGATAGGTTGGGTGAGCGACCTACTGGATGACATGGCTAGTTATAGTTACTGTATTGTTGAAGTATGTAGTCTTTTCTTGAAATAAATTGATTGCAGGTAATTTTAGCAGGTGGCTTCGGAGTTGCCTCGAAATTTCTCATCCTTAAGTCCAAGATCAGCTTCAGTCTTTCTTATATATCCTGGTCATATGATCTACATCATTAATGACAGGCATGACTTCCGCATCCGGCGGTACACACTATAAAGTTTCTAGATACACTTTCTCTCCGGGAGACACTCGATGGGACTCCAATTAAACGGAGATTCAAGTACGAGATGAAACTTTAATTATAAACTTGGAACAGCAAGCAAATAGGCTGATCGCGCGCTATGCTAGGAGATCTGTCTGCATATCACTACATCCATGCTCAGGCTGTTCTGGACCCCAGGCAGTGATCGACATCTGCTGTTTGCGCATCGCGATAGATCTCATCGTAGAACCTCATACCCCTGTCTCTAGTATGATCGGGAATTCCGTCATTATCTAGATCAGTTAATACAAATCATCCTATGCAAAATCACATGAAAATCTCAGGGTGGCCGAAGTTGGAAATACAGATCAACCAATCAGACACTGAGAATGTTTCTACTATATGACGATCTGTTTTATTCGAATCTTAGTGATGACGCATAATGTGGCATCTTAGTTGATACCTAGCTAAAAGGTTCAAAGCATAGATAGGGGGAAATAGAGATAAAATCAAAACTAATCGCGGCTCGACGGGAATTTCACCTAAAAGCAGTCGCACCCACGTCGTATCTGGCACCATTAAGCTTGATGCTCCCGCATAAAAAGCAATAGCTGCGCAAATCACAGTCATCGCCCCCCAGCTTCATTGACCCCAACGCTCTCAGCCGGATGCGATGTAGCGATGAAATTGGCGATGGACAAGAGCAGGAATGCCAATATTAGAGTGAAGAAGAGCTGAATGATAGTGAGGTTTGTTTTTTAGCGCTGCGAACAAACTACCGTCAGAAAGCACCATATAATCAGATAGACACCCAATGCGTATGTGTAGGCGTGCTTGTCACCCTTGTAAGCGCCTTCGGTATCGAGCGCAGGGATCAGGAACATCGCATAGCTCATCCAGAAGGCGGCATAAACGCAGTGTGCTGTGTTGCCAAAAGTATTTCCAACTCGAAATTCCATGATTCCGGCAACAGATTGGGCGAGACCTCCCATGAAGAGGGCGAGTCCGAATATTGTTTGGTTGGGGCCAACATTTCCCTCGGGATTAAAATTCGGAAGCCTAGAGAAAAATATTGGTTATTATTAATCACTGGTTGGTATATGGTAGAATAGATGTCAAGAGAATGATTGAAGATATGGGAACCTACCTACCTCCACACTCAATAAAGTCCAAGAACAAACGTCGTGACGGCGAATCCAAGAAGCCCCAATGGACAAGGATTGCCAAGTTTCATATATGGAGGAGTGAGAACCTGGGAGACAGGATAGTTGCGATGATGCAGATCTTGAGCACCAAGCTGGCTCCCTCCCAGATCATTCCTTGGAATGTCGAATCTCATATCCTTCTGCTTCTCGGACCTGCTATCTAAATTCGACGAAATAGGACTGTTATCAGGAGTATGAAAATGAAAAACTTTGTTCTCTATCCTCGACCGTATGAGATGAAGAAAATGTGAGATCCAAGGTTACTCGCCCTAAAATTGGAGCCTATAGTTATATATTGACCTGATGCGCTGACCGGTCCCAAGAAACGTAAAAAATAATAAACTCATCCAACCTACATTCTCCAGAACAGTGCGGAGAGAACTGTTCTCCACTCTCCCACAAAACGCAGGATGATTCATCATCTCCGCACCGCCACTAAACCAGTATCGCTCCACTTTATGAAAATCGGGAGTTTATCCGTGGAGGATGATGATGATAGTCACGTACGGAGAAAAGGAAGTTCATTTCTGTTAGTCCTTCAAGGTTCCTGGACTTAGTCTTCAGTTGAATATTGATCGATTCTCTTGTTTCCCGGAGAAGAAAAACAGTACCGGATTCGGCTTTAACTCCAGCTTGGTATGAGTTGATCGTTATTTATTCCATTTATATTTCTTTGAATTGAATTGCAAATACACAGCGCCAGTGTATATAAATGTTATGTTAGTGCTATCTCTTTCTGTTGTTCCTGACTTGAATATACAATAGCTAATTCCAGAAATATGTCAACAGAAGATAGAGCTCGAGATTTACATAGCAGAAGTTTACTGGTCCCATTCTTTACCGTTTTTTCAAATAACTGCTTGATAATGGCATCTGACGATTTTTAGGCTAACAGCAAATCTTACAGTTAACTAACTCTAATTTAAGAGCTCTAATCAGGATTTTTTTTTTTTAGAAAATAAAGAGGTTGCAACCATTGACACTCAACTGAATAGTATTTAGAAATAGGTATAGTCTTTGGGGATGTTCCCAGCATGGATATGATTTGTCAGTCCCAATTTGAACAGCTTAGCCCCCATCCCATTCCGCGCCCGTTCTCCGTTCACACTCCAACTGTGATGATCACCGTGTCTGCTTATGGTCACCGGTACGGAAAGGCATAATAAAGAATACAAGACTTCGAATGCTGACCTATAGTCCGCCCCTCACTAGCCATGAACATGAAAGTCGACATCAAGGCGCTCATGCCTTAACCAATCCATCAGCAGCTATATGGCCACAGAAAATAAGAGAACAATTTTTGCAAATAACATTCGTTGTATAGTGGTGAGTTATACTATCTAATACCGTCAGGCTTAGTGTCGTGTCAAAATCATCATTCGTTTGTAATTCTAAGGCTCGCCTCTAACTCCATGCTCAATAGACAATGCCGCCCAAAATGTAAACAAATATCCCAACCAGAATTTTGAATAGCTCAGAGGAAAAAAAAGTATGTAAGGTAGAGATCAACACCTTTTCAGAACCTTCTTCCACCACAAAAGAAACGCATCTCGGGAGGCACGTAATTGAGCTTTGTCATGCACCTCAGCAGGTACTGTTACCGCGTCCTTGACCAGATACGCCCAGCGCAAGTGATAGAATGTTCGACGACAGATCGGACAGCTCCCATCCCGTGTGCAAAGCCATCTATCAATACATGGCCGGTGGAATATATGGTTGCAGGGTAATCGTCGAAAAATCGTAGTGGAGTCGGTGTCTTCGAAGCAGAGGTCGCAGCTCTCTGGAAGCTCGCCAGCTAAATCAAATGTTAGCCTCTGCTGTCGTAAGTGAGATCTATGAGAATAGCTACCATCATCCGGGTAGCCATAGCCCATGTAGCAGGGCATGCGGGCCAATTCAAGGTCTACTGGTCTGAGCGGCCCTTTCGCTGTTCGCGATGGAACAGATATATATGTGATAGACATTATGTATGTATGTGTTGCTCAAGAGCAAAGGCGTGTTTTTATCGAAGTTGAAATTCATTCCGCTACATAGGGAACACGGGCGAAGGGCCTATATAATAGCTGTCTTCCTATGATGCCTTTTTTTCGCGTCGGATAGCCAGAGGTGGCCTGTCCCTCACGATCGATAATGACAGGGATGTCGTCATAACCTTGAAGTGTCTACTGTACTAGTAGTTTTCAACTTAGAGATGTAGCTCTCCTCAAATCAGCTTTTCTGTCAGAAGACGGACTTTTCTCGGGTGACTGACCGGCATATGCCGTTGATGCGGAAGATCGTCAACCCAGGAGCTGTCCCTGATTACTTCACGCGCTGACTTGGCAGCATTGACTAGTACGGAAATTCCGGAAATTGGGGTATCATAATATTCACTGGCTCAGACAGTTCCACTCCCAAACGGCGTTAGGAATAGTGCAAAAGGAACATCGAATGTTTGGATCACCTAAAATTATGTATTGCGTCACCTGAGTGAATCCACTTTCCTCAATCCATTACCTTCTACTGCAGTATTTATTATGATTTGGGAATATGGGGAACCAGACAGAAGAACTCAACTTGAGTCTCAGATAACATCTCTCACTGAATTACAATTTTCTGCCAGAAGAAGGAATATACGATTGTAAGCCATAAGTAAAGTCTCGCATCCCTTCAGCGGATAAAATGGGATGTTTCTAATCGGAGGGGTAGTGGGTCTACAGCTTATTGGTCACATGGCTCATGTGATCATGTAGTTAAAGAATTTAATTAAGGGCCAGCACGAAGTTAATCACGTATTATTAGGGACCTGCGGTCTCCGTAAGGGGCCGGAGATTGAAAAGTTTCGCGCTACCCGTAGCAATACCTACCCACACCGCTTACCGCGTTGTGGGTAGGCCACGGTCTAACGGGATACCACAGTCTAACGGGATTTTTGGTCCATCCATCTTCTTCATCTCAACATTACACATGCCTAATATGCCTAAATCGCCCAAAACTCCCGAAGATGCAATTGAACGTGCCTACAACACATATTTTGATCGTGGAAAACCTAAGGTCCTTCCATTGGCGAAAGAATTTGGCCTAAATACCACTGCCGATTACAAACGCCTTCTTACACGCATCAACAGTCGTTCGCCTCGCAACGCTCGAAAAGGACCGAATAAAATCCTTGATAATAACCAAGAGTATGTGTTAGAGTAATAGATTCGCCAGAGAGATCAAATAGGCCGTCCCACTAGTAAAAGGTTGATCAAATCTACGGCGCAAGGTATCCTTACGCGCAATACACCAGATGGGATAGATCTGCCTATCCTCTCAAAGATATGGATATATCGTTATTTAAAATATTTACCATCTGATCTCTACCTTGTTAAACAAAATCCTATTAGTTGTAAGTATTTTAAAGCAAGATACGAACGTGAACAATTTGTAACGTGGTTCAATCAACTCGAATACTACGTGCGAGACCTGGCTATCCTACCACGCAATATCTACAATTTTGATGAGACCAGCTTCCAATTAGGCCAGGGTAAGGCAGAAGAGGTCGTTACTACCTACCCTAATTGATTTCAATTAACAAAAGTAGCTCAATCAGATTCACGTGAATCTTGTACGGTGATTGAATGCATCGCAGCCAACGGTGATATAATTACACCGTATATCATCTTTAAGGGCTCAGTATAGTTAAAGTGGTGGTATAAGGTTGATAACCTACCACTTCAATATAGGTTGGCTGTATCCCCTAAGGGCTATACCAACGATCAGATAGGCCTAGATTGGCTAAAATATTTTGACTATTATATACATGATTATACTAAGAAGGATGAGAAACACCTACTATTATTCGATGGTCATGGCTCTCATCTTGTAACGGTCCAAGAGGCAGTTTATTCAACTAGCTAGGACGACTCAACGAGTATTCTAAACATGAGGAAAGAAAGGAGAGAAACAGCAGTAACAGCATGCTAGGGACGCTTAGTAGCTCAGAGGTCAGGTTTACCCTTAGGTCACGGGTCAGATCGGATGTTTTAAAGCGACATCAGGTTAGAGCAACGCTAGCTGAGGGTGGCCGAAGCTCTATACCGGGCATAGCCCGTCACACATCTTACTATCGAATTCCTTATATTTTGCCATGAGAATGGTATTATACCCTTCTGCTTTATTGCGTATTTAATATATTTTATATAGCCACTCGATAGTAACCTATTTCTTGTGTATAAACACTATTTTCGCTTGCGGAATAATAAGCTTGCGGTATGGGCGGGGTTAATCAACAATAAGGTCGATTTTCTTCGCAAGATTATATCAATTCGCTAAAAACCTTTATATAATATATAATTCGGTATTTATTTGAATCGTGAGGGATCTATCTATTTGAACCCTCAAAGATTTTGGACCAATTCCCTGAAGGCCCTATACTAGAGATATGGGATGGTAATACACCACCACCAGAACCTACATCAAGTATCACTAATTCACCACCATAGTCAATTCGAAAGATACACCGTACTAGCAGGAAGCTTCGAGATAATTTAAAATCATTTGAAGATGAGCTAAAAGAAGACTCTAAGCTATATCGCCAGTTCCAACCGATTGAACGGACCCACGTTATTCCGCCCCGAGCTCCCTAGGTAAACAGACCTCTAGGAGCTACACCACCTCTTTCCCTTCCTTTCTTCAAGATTTAATGTACTCGTAGAGTGGCCTAGCTAGTTGAATAACTACCTCGAGACCGTTACAAAATTAATAATACGTATAGCCAAATCTATATTATTGTGCTTACTTGGCAATTAATCAAGACTCCCGGATGCCAAAGATACAGGCTATCACTCTTTTCTTGCGCGGAATGTTAAGAAGGACGCCAGAGATCGCCGCATTCTAGAATAGGTAAATGAAAGTAACAGCATCCATCAGACCAGCAATGCTTTTGTTCCAAGCACCCCCAAACAACGAGCTAGGTCCCAGGTTCCGTCTTCCACATGTTCGCCAAGTTGCCATACTCTTTCCATAATGGCAAGAGCCTCATGTAGTGTACCGAAGACTATTAGACAGTCCATTCTGAACAACAGTTCTCTGATAACCTGTTTTTGGCTTTCTGTGGCAAGACAGCCGACAACACAAAGAGGCCATGCAAGATTGCACAACATGGCCGGGGACGATACTTCATGGAGAAGATCTAGTGCCGCTTGAACATTCCCCCTAACGATGTGGGCTTCTCGTTGCCATCCAGAGGTAACGAGGAATAGATAAACCTCTGCGGCGTGAGCCCAGATGAGAGTATGCAAGACAGAATCGCTCTTTTGACCTTCGGTCTCGTTGCTCTCGTATGGCCATAAGAAACTCGTAGGAGTCTTCGTATGTGAACCTTTATACTCATCTCGAAGGCTGGAAATGCCTTTCCCGAGCTTGTGGCTTAATTTTGTTCCCTCGGAAATCAGTTCAACATCAGATACTGCGCCTGTCTTCCTGCGGGCAGCCAATGTCGCTATATCACCCACAAGAAGTAGAACCCAGCCCTGACAGCCAATAAAGTCTTCCAGCCGTAACGTTCCTCCAGCGTGATTGATCACTCTTCCATGGACAACTAAATGTGAATGATATTTTTGCAGCCGCGGGGGGGTTTCAAGCGCAGTCGAGGAGACAATATCAATATAGAGAATGACGGCAGTAAAGAACCGAAAGGCGCCTTGGTCAATGTTCCAAACGCGAAGAGTTGCCGAAGAATCGATAGGCCATGATGTTCTATCCATCGCAGTTAACACGGAAATGATGCCTGACTTTCCATCTCGAACACCATATTTGTTGCATATGTCCTCGAAAACCGAAACGGCGGCTATTAAATGAACATCCCACTCTGTCATCCTCGCTGCCCTTATGCCAACGATGAGGAGCTGAACAATTCCCTCCATGATTTGAGCCTTGCGAAAGACAGAAACCTCATCTGTAATAGGCATCAGGCCTTCTGTTTCTTGCTGCATAGCTTTTATTGCAGTGTCCACATGACTAGCAAGCTTTTCCCAAATATGTCGCTTGCAGATCTCGTAGGGAGTTTCATTCCTATGTGTCATGACCGACGCGAAAAAGTAGGTGCTTAGACTCATGGCTGAATAGTATAAGGGTCTGCTGCTCTTTAATGTTGCAAGCAGCCAACTCCTCCCACCCTCGAAAATTGAAGGGCGATAGAAGGGAAAGAGAAAAGGGAAGACATGATCTAGGAAAGTCATCTCAAGATCAATATCCATATCATCCGCCGTCAGTCTGAAAACTGGATTTATGGTGAGGCTTGTGCTTGAGCCAATCTCCCTTGGGGGCAATTGATTGCTTTGTGGGGATGCATCAGCACCAGGCACTAAATTTAAACTCCTTTGCCGCTGGTTCCTGGGATGGGATTTCATCCCTATTTTTAATCCATTAGGTAGATTTGGAAGAGAACGAATTTCTCCCCTCTGGAAGGGCATAACTCGTATATATTGCCTCTCACGGCGAGATTCGGCATTTTGCTTAATTTGAGCCTTAATCTGTTTTGCCATGTTAACTTGCTGATGACTGCCATCCATCCAGCTTGGCCGGCTACTACTGTAGTGACAAGTGATTGCAAGCTCTTGGCAAGCACTGCAGGTCGGCTGTTTTTTGTCACATCTCTTTTTGCGGATACGGCAAGTCCAACACGTTGCAGAAGATAAGGAGCTCATTGAGCGTGGCACGTAAGGGCTGTCGAGTAGGTTGACTCCCACCGAGATTCGGCTATATTCCTTCAAACGAATAACTTTTCCTAGGTGGAGTTATTATTAACTATGCAATAATATGAAACATGCAAGTTAGCAAAGGCGATGTTCGGGCTTTGTCAGCTACTTCTCTCGCTATCCCCAATCCGGAAACCGCGCGGTCTCCGCTATGAGTTCAGCTTGTGGCTAGGTTTGCGTATTCTTTACGTTCATTTGTTCAGTATCTCGACTCCACTTATCTACGGAGTATAGCATCCCCTTTACGATGTGCAAACCACGGCTTAATACGATTGGGAAGCCGGATTGTCTAGTATTTAGACCACCCATTGTCTAGCAACAGTAATCCGATCATTTGCAGTCTTTTACTCCTCGCTTCCACGTCAGGCGTCAATCAATCAACAGCATGGTTAGCAATACGGTTCTTGTCTTCGGTGGGACGGGATTGGCGGGCGTCTGCCTTCTTCGAGAACTTCTATACCGCAACCACTCAGTAATCCTTTATGCAAGAAATCCATCGAAAGTGCCAGAAGAGTTGTTGTCAAATCCTTCGCTAGAGGTATGAAGATCAGTTGGCTACAAGTGTTACCCTATCTTAGTATCAAATCCTCTCTTAGGTAGTCAAAGGCGACTTAACCGATCTTGACGCCCTCTCAACCGCAGTGGCCAAGTCCCGGACTATAATTTCTCTTCTTGGACCTACGACTTTACGACAGCCGAATACTACGCTATATACCGACTTCTATAAGACTCTTTTCCCTCTGATGCGGCAGCATGGGGTGCGACGCGTGTTTGCAATGACAACGATCTCTGTCTACGCGCCAGAAGACGAAACATCTCTCACACGGTACCTTTCTGTGTGTGGTGTGAGTTTGCTAGCACCAGGTCCGTACCGAGCTATGTGGCGATTCGCGAGACGTTCGAAGAATCTGACACAACGGACATTGATTGGACTTTGTTTCGAATTGGATTCATACAAGGAAACTCTGATACCAACAGTTGGGAGCAGGGTAGAAAAGACAAAGTATATGCTGGCCCTTTGGGGAAAGCTGGTTGGACATCCATACAGAAGAGGGCTGCTTTAGCCCGATGGTTGGTGGATGCTGCAGAAAGTGGTGCCCCGGAATGGATTCACAGAATGCCAGCTGTTAGTCAGCTAGCGAGCAGCTGGACCTACTAGCAGTCTTTATATAAATGGAGAACTGAAATGAGAGCAGGTGAAATTATTTCTCAGTGGTGTATGTATTTGCTCACAGGTGGCAGCGACAAGTCTAGAGACATCTCGAATATATATACATACTTAAGACGCCTAGTGCTACGCATACAGAGGGAATGTAGATCAAGTCTCAATTTATACTCCAGTATAGTTTACAATTTAAGAGAAACCATTCCGACATCAACTTGTCCAATAAGACGCCCGGGACGAAATCAACCCTCACAACCATACCTCCCAAACTCCAACCCCTGGGTCTGAGCCGGAGGTTCCCCCTCGCCATGCACGAATTTCGGGGCTCCACAGAATGTCGGCCAGACCACGAACCTATTTGTCACTAGCAATGCAGAAAGCTGACGAAACTCGGGACTATCTGACATCCAGCCTCCGTGAGACCACAAGGGTATCAATCTGCCGGTATTAATGACCCGAAGGGGATTCCAGTTGCGGTAAATGAGGGGGAAATCTGAGTGTATCATGAGTGCCTGGAGGAATTTGTCCCATGGTTGATTGGTGCCGTCTGTTACGATGTAGACGGTTGGGTGAGCGATAGGTTCCATAGGTTACGATATTGGAGTGGGAAATAGGATGGAGTTAGCTTTATTCAGAGGGTACTGGATAAATCACTCGTTATCGAGGTGCAACTAGGTCTATGGTATCGGTAGGATTGGACTTCTTGTACATACAGTAGCAGTCCTATTAAGAAAAGCTACAGAGTAAGTGGATTATGAGGGAGTCCAGCATGTCGCTGATATAGTACGGACACTCTGACTCAACGTTCCACGTTAATCGAGAGTGATACCTATAGGTAATCCTTCCATTCACTGCCCATAATGCGAGAACATAAGTGGATGATTCAGGCCAAGCCCCTAGAGAAACATTCATTGCAATCACTCTAATAGAAAATTTTTTTCTAGTTTTCCCCTTGCCCGACACAACGATCTCTAAACAGTATGAGTTACTTATAACTTTAAGACAGGGACAATAGATTCAACCGTGCATGGGAACTCTTAAAAACACACCTAGAGGTGTGCACGGAGGTGATAATTAGACATGAACTAAAACTATAGCTTATATGCATTATAGACATTAGCTCTATATAATATCTATACGTCATTGCTGTACTGGAGACACGATGCTGTCACCAGCACACCGGATATCGGAAATAACCAAAAAGAAAAGTGTACACAGAGAAAGTAATAGCCCCCTGATCAAATCCATCATGTCTCATGAAGCAGCTACCGTGTGCAGATCTGTCACCCATTACACCGGGAAAAAAAAAAGAAACTCTATGCCACATAGATCGGGGGCTCATCGCGCGTTCGTAATAGGAAGTCTGCTTGGTTGGATAGTGCCTCTGCACCGAGGCTCAGCCTGCCCACGAGTGCTGCAGATATATTTTCTAAAATCGAAGGTCGCCTGTCGTAAGGTTTTGCTTTGTATCGGATATGCGCGGGGACCAATAGGTCGACGGTCGTTCGGCCGCAGCCTTCGATCTCAACAGACATGCAGAGCGCGTATCTTCGTGATACTAAGGACGAAGCGAACGTAGGCTCCAGAAAGGTGTCACCAGAATATTCGACCGCAAGAGTTGCGTCAGACTCCCATTCACTGCCTTGAGTCATCTTCCCGTTCGATGTCACCGGCTTCCATTGCGAAAATCTTAATTTCCTCTTATGATTCATGTGGTACGTGCAGTGTTTCGTCATGAATTGCGACTTCTGCGCTTCCTTCCGCGTAGGCATGCGCTGTTGTGGCATGACAGATACGAATGTCGTGGACCGCAACTTGGAGACTACCGTCCCATAGAACGGCTCCGGAGGCGCACTATTGTTATACGGTCGACTATATCTCAGCTTAATCTTGACGGACGCAGAGGCGTTTTGCTTTTCACTGGAGAACTCGAAAGGTGTGGCTTCGCTCGTCTGGACCAACAGCTCCCCCACGCGGCGAAAAGGGAAGAGGGTTCGTAGTGTTTTCCTTTCAGAGAGTATATACTCCCCTGGAAAATCGCTCGTGCAGACTGGTGGTTCCTGGTCCAGGGTTGGGAACAACGTTATCGGTCGTTCGATCTCCATAACGACAACTCCCTCCTGAATAAGCTGTGCGCGGATTCCGTAGTTGATGTTGGATTTTCCGCGACAACCATGGACATGTGGGTTCTGACTGCGGTTGTCAAATGCGACATTCATTGAAGATGGCAGACATTGCACGAGATCCGTTCCTTCTTTCAGGCCGTTTGGAGTGAGGATCTGTTGCGGAAGCTTGAAGCAGAACGGAAATAGCTTGGTGCCCTCTGTTCCGTACGCTTCTTGTATTCCTCGACAATCTGTCAGGCGCAGAAGCTACATCATCGATCAGTAAGGTAGCAAAGATCAGCGAGGCATCGCTAACTTACATCCTGTCCCATTCGCATCCGATAGAGCTCCGTCATGGGCCAGTCCAAATCCATCACGCTAAGAATGTTCAGAACATCCCCTTGTAGAGAGTCAGCAATTTCTCAAGGATGGTCATACTAACGTATCACTTACCATATAACGTGATCTTCACCGAATCAAACTCCCCAATAGCTCCCTCATCAAGGCCCGCAACCACCACAGTCCCGCTCACTCCATCATCACTGAGGAAAATCGGACTTTTATCTTTCGAGTGACGATGCCGCAACGTCCCGTCACGGAACATAATATCGACTTTGACCGTCATTCCGGATAGTCTTCACCCTTCGATCTTTGTGTGTACACACCGGTTTTGTCGCGAGTGGAAAAAAAATCCGAACGGTAGTAATAACCAGGACGGTGCTGTTTATTAGGGATAAAATTAAATTAAATTAGAAATGCAGGGGAATGTCGTCCGTCTATCGTATTCTATTAGGGTATCACAACTGCAGTCAACCTGAAACAAGTCGAGAGCACAACGTAGAAACTGGGTGGTTATGGACGACTCAGAGCGCTAGCAATCCAGGCTGCTTGACCGACAGGGAGGATAGAGGGGGAAAGCAGCAGCACAACCGCCAACGACAATACGTCTCCAGCGGTGGGTGTGCAAAATCTACTATCCATGCCCTGGAAGGACCGTCTATATAAAGCATCCTTTGTCTCTACCAGGGGGGAACACGCGATAAAGCTCTGGGCCTGTGTGGGGACAGCTTACAGCCTTCTGCAGGATTGAACGCAGCATGGAAACTTGTGATACGTATATGCCCAATCAGCCGATCAGCCGTGTTTCGCAAACAAGCTAGCCGCGCCCTTTTTTTGGCTTCGCGAAGCCGTACGGAATGTCTGGGATTGATGATGCTCGACTGATTTCACCAAGATCCCTCGCCACTTTCCGCACCGTCGGTGCCGGCTCGGCCTCCTGCGGAGAACTGTCGGTGCAGTCGCCGATAGGGCCAACATGGGAAGACATTTCTCACTTCATTTCCCTTGTCTATGGGGAATAATAATAACCTGTCGCAGATCATTTTCCGGTGAAGACAAGGATGCCTGACGAGGCTGGAGACGATAACGATTCCGATCAAGGTTCTTGGCTTCTAGAAGATCCAGATAACGGGGTTATCTTTTACCTCTCGGTCGCCAAGTGGATGCTCTGGGGCATCATCACATTAGAGCAAGATACATCGCATCCACATCTCCCACTTATGGGTCAGCTCATCCTTAATTTCACATCATCTCTCAAAGGGGTATACTACTCCCGATTATAGATATTCCAATACAAATGACTGCCTTTCCTTTTTTTTCGACGGTGGTCACTCATCGATGAAATTACCTATCACGGCCATTCTCCGCTCAAGAATGCTGATTGATATCGATCTGATCGGCAGACCAAGGACGCATGACCGATTATCTCGCCTGATCATATCAGCAGATACGGGGTCTGCGATAGCAGTGTCGCCAAACTTAGTTTCAGGTTGCTACATCTATCCTAATCTCTATCAACTTTGTTGTTTGTGAAGCTAGGAGATACCAGCACTCGGTGACAACATGCTAGACAGCATGACACTGCCAGTCGGTAAACAGCTCCTGCTCTAAGACTGCTGCGCTCGGATGCACTCACAAGTAGTCCGCGTTTTCTATTCACATACCATTATGGGCCAGCTTATTTTTATGCCTTGCGGGGGTCAAGCTGAGAAAAGCTGAATCACTAATAGATTCATGGGTATCTATGAGCAGCAGGCGCCTCTATACTAGTTTATTTCCTCATCCACAGTCGTCTCTCATGATTCTTCACTGCAAGTCATTCAGCACTGGCGATCATCGCATGCCTGAAATGGATCAGCTCCCATCAAGACCCATTCCTTTCCCAATCTTTCGAATCAGTGCCCGTTTTAGGAGGGCTTCTCTCGCTAGGCCTCTCGTATGTCTCGACCACGTATCTACTCCAATAATACCTTTGACAAGCGCAGATTGCAAAGCATAAATCGCCTGCTGGATGCCACGTTCGTCAGCCACAAGGTCGTACAATTGCTTGCCAACGACGGTAGGTGCGACGAGGACATCATCAATGGGCGGAAGGCCTCTTCTGCCATCACCACTAGCAGTGGAAGGTCCTTCCGCCCCTGGAGGCGCTGGAGAAGAGATACGGGCCTGTGCATCTGCAATCACTGCGTCCGCGCGATGAAGGGACTGCTGGAGGATCGAAGTGTTGGACTGAAGCGTCGCGTTAAAGTTGTTCAATGCTGCGATCTCGCCCTGCAAGGTAGCGATGGCACCCTGTAGCGCTTTTGATTGAGATAGGAGAGGCTGCACTGCAGACTTCGATTGAGCCACATTGGATTGAAGAGTCTCTGTGAGTGTCTTCGAAACAGCGTGTAACAGAGCGTCTTTCTCCGGATTCGGTGGTATTGGCGGAGCAGGGCCCGAAGGTGCCATTGATGGCAGCTCCAGCTCGAAAGGTGATGTAAGGAGGTCTGGAGTAGGAGGCTTAGGAGCTGGTGCCGGTTGATTTAGAGTAACTGGTTGTGGAGGAGGGTAGTACTGTGGCTGGGGTGCTGGCGTAGGTCGATAAGCAGGCTGAGGTTGTTGATACTCGGGATACGGTGACTGCGAATATCCTTGGGGAAGTAGTGGTGTTGGTGGCTGCTGGGGAGCGTATGCCGTAGTTGGCGATAGTAGACTACTAGGACCGGCCCTCTCGTCTACAAACCGCGAACTCTGCATTTGTGGCTGCTGCTGCGGAGGTAGTGTTGCGTTGCGTAAGCTGCTCGCTCGCTGCGGCGGGTACTGGAATGTCCTATTCTGCACTGCGCTGTTCGGTCCATTCTGATACTGGGATAGCCTCCTCGAATCACCTGTCTCTTTCGGAGGAAGTGGTGGAATAGGGGGCGGCGATTTATATCTTTCTGGGATAGGCTGACTTTGCTCCGTCGTCTGTACTCGGCCCGGTTTAGGGGGTAGTTGAGGAGGTATTTGGGGACTCGGCCGCGCCGATGTACTTGGGCTCGGCGATGGGTTGAGCTCTGGAGGAAGAGGAGGTAGTGGAGGCAGGGTGGGAGCCTGCTGTGGCCTCTGCACATGCTGCTGTTGTTTATATTTAACGGGTGGTTCTTTTGCGAACACTTCTCGTAGGATTGTGAGCAAGTCGACAATTGAGGATCTCTGCTCAGATCGATGGTCAGCTTCCTGATTCGAATCTTCCATCTATCGCGACGCTATGCAGTGCACATCTGGACATATCCTTTTGCACTTTCCAGGACTAGCTATACTCACATCCCATGCCTCAGCCCAATGCGCCAAGTAGTGATGATATACCCTCCCCTCCAGCGTGACATGCTGTCCGACTCGGATGACCATGTCCGGTGTTGGCGTCACGTAGGCGATCGGGGGCTCCAGAGGATAAACCGTGGGGATCCATACATCAACCGGAAACTTGTAGATGGCACCGCGAAAGTTCACTGGTAATGTTCCCACAATGTGGAGGAGGAGCGCAGAGACGCCATTTTCGAATGCTATCAAGCGGTCAGAGTCCGATCAGAAGTAGAGCGCGGAAAGAGCAGGAAGTTTCATGGATCAAGCAGAGGGGAAACCAACTGTATACGTCTGTCCGCGGGCCCAGTGAAGAATATTGTGTAAGAGCTGCGGCGACATCATAGTATGTCCGATTCGGGTCGCGGTAGTTCTGGTTGGGGTCGTAGTGATCCTGCGATGAGGACATTCGTCAGCGCGAAACAGTCTTAAGCTTCACTGCAGTGTAGTAAGATCCCAGACCTTTGTTAACACGCCGTAGAGCCAACTCAGCGTGCTCTGTGGCACAGCAGCCATGGTGAAAGTGCCGTTGTTCGGTATCGAGACATGGTGGTTGGAGTCGGAGCTCGCGTCGTGTTGGAACTCCGCATGCCTAGACTCCCCGCAGTGGGTTCTTGGCTGGGCAACGAACACGATACGGACTTCATGGAATCAACTACCAACTACTTCATTTACTTGGGGATTTACCGTGCACCTCATTTGAAGCTTCAGGTTTTCAAAGTAGTCATTCATCTTCACATCAAATCTCCGGTTTATCAACATAATATGGTTCAGTTACAGGTAATCTGATTGAAAAATGCGTCCAGATCACCCAGCTCCTTGTCCGATCCACCTCTTCTCTACACCTTGCTAGCAGCAATAGTCACATCCTGCTTGATACCGATCTCAGTGCCGCCTCGAGGTCAGGGTAGAGAGTATTCATCTGCGCAATAGTCGCGCTTGAACTACCCACAGAGGTCGTATTGAGGGCACCCGATGCAGAAGACTCCGTCGTAGAAGACCGTCCGTTCTTCTCTGAGCTTCCGTTGGAGAGCGGCTTCCACAACCTATAGCGTCTACTAGATTCGCTTCCTGGCTCGCTACGGTTGGTGGTGAAAGATGTCGCCCACAGAGAGGTAAGTGGGAGAGAAATCGCGACAAAAGTAAGAACGAAGGACTCCATTTCAGGGACGTCAACGCAGTACTGCAGGATCGCGAAGATAGCTGTATGACAAGTCAGTTCATTTCAATACAACCTAAGCTGAGAGAGACATACATGGGACAATCAAGGTCTGGCAGCTCATGATGAAGATCACCTGCATCCCTCCAAACTGTTTGATCCCCAGCATCTTGCGCCGTCGGATGGCATGTCCCAGCTTGAAAATAAAAAGGACGCAGAAGAAGCAGATGCTGATAATTGTGGTGATGTTGGTAGCGCTTTCCAACCAGACCGCGTTGAAACTCGCCGCCTGGACAATAGCAATGGAGTTTTCAACAGCCAGGGCCAGGCGGAACCCTATTGCAAGGAGAGCGATCAGAACGGAGACACCCAGCAGTATATGCTTCTGGACGTCGCGAATCGTGACGTAGATAGCTTGAGTCTGCAAGATAAGGGAGCATTCAATGACGATCAGCAGCAGCACTTGGAAGACAACCGCGAGAATGGAATTGGCGTAGGCGCTGGCCGGGACCCGAGAGTAGTCTCCGGAGAAGTAAGGATAGACCTTCGAGAATTCAGTAGTGAAATCGACGCAGCTGCAGATCAAATGGCAAGCATTGAGAATCAGAGCTGAGCTGTTGAGTAAGAAGACTGGAGACTCTCGCTTGTCACGCTTGGTCAGGAGGAGTAGAAGGACGAGCAGCGCCAGCGAAGCACCAAGCTGAGAGCTGTAGACGGTGGAGATCTTGATGCCGTATTGGATGAAATCGTCCAAGTCTCCGACGGAGACCTCAAGAGGAGATTCGTTGGCTAAGTAGAAGGTTACATTCTGTGTGAAGGGATCGAAAGATCTCTCCATAGTTCCATTGATGCAGGCCATGAGTAGACACAGGTGACTGATATGAGAATCCCTAATATCACGAGCGCACCGTCTTCAATTTAGATGTCGAGGTCCGAAGAGAGGAGTAGTTGCTTCATAATTTGGCAATGGTTAAACAGGTCAAACGAAGTAATGTAGTACAGAACCATCGTTAAGTACGGGGAGAGACAGAAAGCCTGGATCTAGAGAACAATGGGAATGATTTCAGATTCATGAGGCCATATAACACCGATCAAGTAGTATAGCCTTGCTCCATTTTGTCATATAGTTCCCCATTTAGGAAGTGGGGAGATTGGGAGAACAATATGTGAGTGAAGTAGAGGGCGATGCCAAGGGAGCATTTACTAGGAGTAGGATTGTCCATTCCACGCTCATGACTGGTCAAAGAGGTCACATTGTTAGCCAAACAGAACAATATCGAGTCGAAAATGGAACTGAAGGGGAGGACTGCTCGTGTTCCTATCTCCATTCAGACATCAACTAACAGAACTTCCCACGGTAGGTTCTCATAGAACTTATGGGATAGGATACTAAATTGGATGCCTTAGATATTCTAGTATACGGACAAAGAAATAGGCGAAGTTGTAAACGAAAATGAAATGAAGTTAGCGGTCGAGTCTTAATCTACTTTATCGTCTTCTAAATATTTCTTTGCACAAGGACGTATTTCAATTTTTTGCGGCTGTCACAAGAGTTGGCAGTCATACTATGAGAGGCCTGCGGGGATCTAGATCTCCAGTTTCGTGAAACCACGTTTGTATTTTGGCCAAGAGCGGAATAGCTAGGAATCTAGATCGACTGGAGAAAGTCACTATCGTCTTGGAACATGCGCTTGTATGCCCTAATGGTTCACTTATTTGACATATCCTTAGATCTCATACCTATACATTCGCGATCGCTGCATACATTGGTCTTCCCCAAAACTGGTATTCCTGGTCCAGAACTTTCATGGTCGTAAAGCTCTCCTTGATGCGTAGCAACCAATTGATATAGAGAGTTTTGACAGTAGCTTTTCCTCCCCACTTCAAAACGGATATACGCTTCCCGGATATCGATGTGACGTCGTGAATTTCTAACGGCCATCTATATTACGGGGCTTGAAACTAACCTGAGCCCCGCAACGGAGGGCCGACCAAGAAAGCGCCATATTCCTCAGTGGACCATATAATGAAATTATCCTTCCTTCTTTCTACTTGGAATGGTAGATAAACCGTAGGAGTTTGGAATTTGCGGTTTTCCAGGACACATTAGTTGCGGTTGGTTCCTGATACCGGCGAGAGCATAGTGTTTTCCGTTATCGTATTATGATATCATCGGAGGTTGTCTACCCTCTGCTATCTATCGTTTCCCAGTCTATCACGACATTTGCAGTTTTACCATCAAGACAGCAATGGCATCTTCTCTGAACCTTCAGACTAAGTACAAGCTCAAGTCAGGATATGAGATCCCAGTGCTGGGATATGGTGTAAGTTCTTCCTCTCTGATCGGACCGGTGTCGTCACACGAGTAGTTTTAGCAGTTTTCTCTGCTATAACTTCTCTACCTATCAATGACAAGTTCTGACACGAGCTACTGCACTCTAGGTCTATCAAACGTATGGTTCTCCTGATTCATTATAGGAGAATAAAAGACTAATATGGGTCCAGCCCGGCAGATATAACGGAAGAAGTAACCAAAAAGGCTTTCGAGATTGGCTATCGTCATGTAGGTCTCAGTCTTCTCTTCTTCCCAATTATGTAAACGAGTCCTTTGATGGATTACTCCGGCTCACTTAGATTTGACAGGTCGACTCCGCCCAAACATACCGCAATGAGAAGCCATGTGGCAAAGCAATCAAGAACTCAGGCATCGATCGCTCAGAGATCTTCTTTACTACAAAGATCACGAGAAGGCAGATGGGATATGAAAAGGCAAAAACATCTATCGATGCCAGTCTGAAAGAGGCTGAGGTCGACTATTTTGACTTGTAAGCACGTTTGTATCTTTCTCACATAAGCCATAACTGACGAACAAGAAGGATCCTTATTCATGCACCGTACGGTGGTAAAGAGGCGCGCAATGGTAGCTGGCGCGCTCTTGTTGAGGCTCAGAAGAAAGGGAAAACGCGCTCCATTGGAGTCTCCAATTATGGTGTTCACCATTTAGACGAGCTCGAAGAGTACATCAACAGTGGTGCAGGCGGCGAGATCGCCGTCGGACAGTACGAACTTCACCCATGGCTCCCTAGACCGGACATTGTCGACTGGCTCAAGAAGCGGAATATCATTGTGGAAGCATACAGTCCCTTGACACGAGGTCAGAGGTTGCAAGAACCAGTGCTGCAGGAGCTGGGCAAGAAACACAACAAGAAGCCGAGTCAGATCCTCCTCCGCTGGAGTCTGCAAAAGGTATGTTAACCCTGTGTGGCAAACATTGTTCACTGGATGCTGAAAGTAATATCACTAGGGCTTTGTTCCCCTTGTAAAGTCTGTCACCCCTGAGAGAATTAAAGAGAACGCGAACATCTTTGACTTTGAGCTCTCAGAGGATGATATGAAAGCTCTCCATACGAACGACTACTCGCCGACAGATTGGGACCCTACCATCGACAAAAGCTAGATATAGTGTAGTGAGAAATTTGAGACTGACATAGATGGTGGATTGACTTGGATATACTGTCATATCAATAGCTTGTTTCCATTATCTCAGCGAAAGGACTTGTCACTCAATAAAATCCATCCCTAATACTAAGATAGAAGCATCGCGCCCAATAGGATTAGACGTAATATGCATGCAATCGTGGCAAAGACCATGTTAAGAAGAGCTACTGAGAAGGTCTCCAACAAGACCCATTTTATTTGGCAGCAGGCGAAATCTATATTTATCGAAAACCAGGGGCTGAATGCCGACTAGCGCGCGGAAGTAGTCGGTTAGTGCGTCCAGCCTTTCAAATCTCAACGCCATCTTTCCGAAGTCACCCAATTTTATCTAAAATGGACTCTATCCCACGATAAGGATTGCTGCCTTGATTTTGCGCAACTAGTCATAAGTCCCGGTTGTACTGGCTATACTAGTAGGGGAAGATGATCTCGTAGCGCATCGCTTTCGGTTTATTTTCTCTATCTCTCCCTCTCTCTTTTTCTTCCCCTGTCACGGCATCACAGCCAGCAATGGCTCCCGGGCCGATGCCTCAACGAGGCGTTCGACGCCACAGATGGCTTCCCCTCCCATCCTGCAAGAGGATATCTATTTGCTGTGCCATTGTTATTATCCCTCTGCTCCTGCTAATTGCTCTATTGGGCATTCTTCCCGCGCACATTGCCGTGAGCCACGACGCAGAATATTTCCGGACTCTAGAGAGCTACAACGGCTGGAATGGGAATCACCTCCCTCCAGAGCTGTGGGATGATCCGCTTTTCCAGCGGGAGGTACCCTGGAATGAGCGTCGGGTGACTCCTTTGATTAAAGATCTCACGCAGCTATCGACCACGCAATGGTTGCGCCAGATGGAGTTCTATGATGACTGGACGGCAGAGTATCCCATGCAGGAGTTTTGGATCTATGTTGGTGGGTCGCCGAAGAGCGAGAAAAACAATCGCACCGCGGAGGAAACGGCTGTGCCAAAGACGTCTCCACGGCAAAAATCAATATTTGATGACGACGACGACGGTGATGATGATTATGATCAAGTAGGATGGCTTTCATGGATCTTCGACGGAGTGAAGAACCTCATTCTCAACTCCGAATTCCTCCGCAGTATATTCGGGTCCTTAATTTCTCTCCCAGGACCAAGCTGTGTCGATCCGGCTGATATCTGTCACTCATTCAACGAAGGGTTTGATCGATTGATGGAACTCTATCACACCCACCGACAGAATCAGACCGCCAATACAGCGCTGACTTTTGTCGATTGCGATGTCAGCCCGTACCTCTGCGATCAATGGAGCGTCGATCCGGTCTTGCTCGCCCACGTGCAGACGTCCTCTCCGTGCCGGATGGAGATGGATCCGGTTCGTTGGATCTGTTCTGTCAAATGGCGCTTCGTGGCGCTGCCGTTGCGGAAAATGCCCTTTCAGCGCACGGTGAGGTTGTCGAATTTGTTGTCAGCGACGTCTTCTATTGCTCCGGTGGTGAACGAGGCTACGAGTTTGGGAGAGAAGTCATCGAAGACGTTCGATCCCGTGGTGCCGGTCTTCCCGAGTGCGTTTGAACAGTTACATTCGTTGGTCAGTTATTCGGGGAGTGTTGAGGCGTTGGAGTTCAAAGGGCATGAGATTATCGATATCGAAGTCGATCCAGAAATAATAATCAAATAGTACATATGTCCTCCTACTTGGATCAGCGCGGAGAATGTAACTTTAATCATTTATATAGATTTACCATCGCAAAGAAGACATTATGTACGATAATCATATAGGTAATAAGCTGATAACTCTTTGCCAATACATACCAAACAGTGACAAGGTATATATACCATGGAACACAGGAATAGAAAAAGGCAAGGCGATGCAGCATCAACCATCGCATGCTAGCAATGCCAATGGATCTCTATGAACAGGTAGGAGAACAAATACATGGATACGCCGTACAGAAACAGAGCGTGACTGCGAGTCACTTAATCTGCCAGAAACACTAGGAAGTATGAAGGACGGACGGACAGGGGGTAGTAGATGTTGGGTGTCGACCAGAACGAGTTAAGGATACTTGTGCCAGGTCATATAAGAGAAGGATAGAGAGAGGGAAGATTGGTGACCTTTCATCTAGTAGAGGAGCTTCCTGCTAGCCTTTGAAATGATGTCGGCGACTTTGTCGATCCACTTCTGTGTTTCTTGCCAGTCGCCGGCATCAATTGCGTCTCGGATCGCAGGGAAGAAGGCTTCATCATAGCCCGACCAGGCTTGAGGCCCGAAGATGACGTGTTTGAACTGTGTACGGTTGGGAACCTGGTATATACCTGTTAATGTTGCGTTCTTATTGCAAGAAAATATCACAAGAAGACTCACACCACCGCCCTCGTCCAAGTCGAGGATATGGGTCTCAAAATTCGCCATGCGAGTGTTGTGGCTCATACGCTTGATCGCCATGACGTTACTTTCAAATCCGCCTGAACCCCATACAGCATCATGCCATAGCTGATCCCATTCATGAAATCGTGCAGCATTCTCTCTAAAGCCGGCTGCGGCGTCGTAAAGTGGTTTCATGTTCAATTCAGGCTGAGATTGATCCGAAGTCGTATCTCTGGAGTTCATCGACGCCCTTTTAGATTTGGCGTAATCGTCCAGCTCAGAAACATACGTCGAAACATAGGCAGCATAAGCCTCCATGTCAAATGGTAAGATCGGGTTGTCAGAGAGTTCAAGAAGAAGCAAGCCCCAGACTTCGCCCAAAACCTTGTGATAACGGAAGCCCGGATCACCAAACTGTGTCATCCATTCGTAGTTATCATAACAGCTGTGATATGGATAAGGCTCTCCAACGAAGCCAAAGTCGATGCTGGAAGTCCCAGCTATGTCCTGGAACGCGACGTAGTCACTGCCTGCACCTAGCCCGCCGAGCCGCTTCTTCTTCGACTGCCAGATCTCCTTCAACGTCTGGTTTGCGACAGGATCGGAGGCCCGGTTCAAGATCTGAAGAAGAACGCGCTCGAAGAGGGGGGATGCAGCTGCGTGAAACTCGCCCCCGCTCACAGCAACGTCAACGTTAAGATAGGCGTAGCCGTCCCTGCGAAGTGCGTCCAATTCATTTTCCACGTGCTCCGTGGAGCCTATGAGGTTGTATTCTTCGCCATCCCAACTTGCGAATTCGATGGTGCGGAGTGGACGCCACCCAAGGCTAAGAAGCTCTCCAAACACTCGCACCACCTCCAAGAAGACGGCTGTGCCGCTTCCTGGGTCAACGCCTCCAAAACACCAAGCATCACGGTGGTTTCCGACAATAATCTTCTTCTCCGGCTGTTCCAAACCGGTTATCCTGCCAATGACATTGTAAATCGGCTGTCTCTCGACGTCATCTTGTAAATTCATGAGGTTGACTTTAGGAGACGAAGAATCTCCCGTCCACCATTCGGCGACATCAGGTACACCTCCGACCCATCCTTTAGGCACCTGAGAGCCGTGACCCTTAAGTACCTGGAGGAGCCGCTGCGCATCACGCCAGGCGATGGGGATACTCGGGATCTGGTTTAACCCGGGGCTTTTCTCCGGAGACAGTCTCTTCTTCTCATCGGGTGTCGAGGCAAACCCGGGCGTCAGAACATCTCCGACAACCCAAGACATCAAGCTCACACCACCTCTCTGGACGCCATCTGCAGGCATAAAGCGCCCATCAGGGAATGCTGGGCCCAAGACGAATCCATCTTCAGCCGGATCTGAGTAGATAATACATCCAGCAGCACCTGCCAACTCTGCAGCTTTAATCTTGAGAGCGCGATCTCCCTGGGTGCCGTAATAGCGCACTAATACAATGGCTCCTTTGACAGAGATGCCCTTGTCCTCAAGAAGTTTAAAATCTTCGCGGGACCCATAATTCGCATAGACAAGAGGTCCCGTCACGTTACCTGACTTTGAATGGCCGTGAAAGACTAAAGTCTGCTGGCGTGGAGGATCTTTATACGCCTGCTCTTCATCCAAAATGGCCTCCCAGGCCAACTCGGGTGGTTCGACAATAGCAACCCTTCTTCCGCTGGGTCTCGGATAATTCAGGTATACCTGGAACTCCTCCATTCCGACTTCATCAAATCCTGCATTTCGGAATTCCTGCTCAATCCACTCCGCGAGCACGAAGCTTCCCTCCGTACCAGCCATGTGAGGAAACCTCGTTAACCGCTCGAACTTTTCCGCGATGCTGGTCTCGTTGACATGACCTTGGACGTAGTTCTGGACCGAGGACGGTGTGTAGGACTGTCCTATACTGATGCGGCTTCCTCCCATTGAAAAGATATCTGACGCGACGACGAGGTATACGATAGTGACAACAATCATAAGACCCACCAGGCGCAAGAGGATCATGCATACTTGATACTCCCCACGCGATCGCCAGCGATCACTGAGGTTGGAAATAAAACTGAAATTGAATCTTGGAAGATATTTTCGGATTGGAAGATGAATCGAAGAGAGTGTGCGGGTTAGAGTATTCAGGCGTTTCGAAAACCGTTCCCCCAGGTGCGAACGTGACGGTCCGGAGTGCGTCGGATCCTCAACATCCATCTCCTGCATCTCCCTCTGCAGTTCCTCCATCGAACCTCGTCCTGATTCCCCACCATCAGAGGGGAGATAGTCCAGACTCGATCGTACGGATTCGACGGTTGGCGGGTGGTATCCGGTAGGACGGGACCACGAGCTGTCGCCGCCAGGGTCGCCATGGTGAAGGAGGCCCTGTCTTTCTGCATCGTCGCTTGTCTCTGTCGAACCTAGATGCGACTGGGAGGAGACCGGTCGAGAGGAGGTGGCTTCTTCATAGGTCGGGATAGGGAGGGATTCATAATTGAACTTGTCGCTGCCCATGGCGGCGGTCGTACCGAGCTCCGCGGAGCCCCTGAGGATCGACGAACGTCACACAGGCAGAGCTACGCAGGGTCATGTTCTGAAAGCGAAAAGAGCGACGGACGGAGGCAGACTCATTGCTCCCAGGTCAGAGAGGATACTACAGGCGTTGATGGTGGATTGAATCTCTTGGACGGTTCTCTCCTGACGGATTTGTCTTCTCCCCGGACCGTCCAGACCGTGTGGCGCAGTCGGCTCCACGTCTCGACTTACAGCGCGGAGTCTTGGCCCCTCGACGGTTCGTGCTCTCTACTCCAGACTCATCATCCTCCACGGGGAAGATCTATTTGATGCCTTTATCTTCTGTCATTGGCCTGTCAGTTGTCATGACCAGGAATCCCTGAAATAAGCGGACGCAAATGTCTTTGTGACTTTGACACTACAGTTCATCTGCAACTCCATCCACTCTCCCGGGCATCAAGTAGCTGATAACAACGATGATACGCTGATATCTGATGGGGTAATCAACGATCGGTTATGCTATCGTTAAGTGAGGAATAGGCCCGCATATGGTCTGTACATCACTCTTCTTAGGTGACTGTATGTGACTGTCAGAATGATTTATCCGCGATATAAGTTCCGCGGAAGTCCGAGAAACTATATACTTGGAATATATGTACATTGCTGCATGTGTCAGCCCCCACACACAGAAGAAGAGTTCACCCGGAACGTCAGATCAGTAGGTCTTACCAACCTGCATCTCATTTCATTAGGAGAATCATGCAATAGATTTCGCTCGTTCTGGCAGGAAGCAATGCAGAGCATCAGCCTTTCCATGCAACCGGCAGCGATATTTGATTCCATGTGCTAATGTTCGATACAATCACAACCACCCCATACAGAAATCATCGCATGCTCTGAGGACCATTTTGAATCTAAAATTACCTAAACGGTTTTTTTTGTTGCAAGATCTTGGCTTTTCTGCATTCTACTAGGTACATTGGCTAATGCACGTGGTCTCTTCTACCTTACAGTCGACGAACGGGCCAAACCGGTGACAAGGACTTCCGTTGAAGTCCAAAAAGTGGATTGCTTTTCTATATTGCAACAGAACCACATAGTGGGTAATTCGTGCTGACAAGGCGCTACCTAGATCCTCTAGAACAAGTTCCCATGACGACTTGGTACGAGTCAGAAAAAAAGAAAAGAAAAGAAAAGAACGGAACAAGGAGGTGCTCGCCCCTAGGCTAAACTCGATTATAATCGAACGAGAGAACTGTCATAGACCCATCAAGGGTATATCGGCATTCTTATGATAGGGACTTAGGACGTCTCCAAGCAGGATATCCGGGCCTCATTCTATTGTCTTACTATAGATTACAGGGACAGAGGGAATCATGCGCGATCAAGTTCATTAGTTACGCGATGCTTATAAACCTTCAAAGATCCGAATGCTCAAAACCAAGTAGGCGATGGAGCTCTTGGGGTCTAGTAGAAGAGGACTGCGATTCCGGCCATGAATTCTTTTTCCAAGCGGCAGCCAGTGGCGGGGAATGTCCTCGAAAGCAGGTTTTATTCCATCACCCCACGCGCCCTGAGGAGTTTAAATGGTTTTACACGCATCGACAGAAACTGCTCTTTTGGGCACACCACGGATAGCGTCCGAGTCTGCGTCATGGAGGTCAGGTCCTGGTACAAGGTGAAGGCCTTTGGCTTGTTTCAGCATTCTGCAACCGGTCCTTGTAGACCCTGACACCATGCTCGGTCTAGACCAGAGACTCTTCTTCATCCTGTGCCGATGTAGATTAACTTCTGTCATCCATCATCATGGGTTACATTCTATGCGCTCCGTACGTGGGTAGCCGGTAATAGTCGGAAAGCAGGGTGTCGTTTTTCAACAATCGGATCTGATAATATCGCTTGGCATTATTCACGAGATCCAGGGCCCCTCAGCATTGGACCTGAGAGGATCCTGTGATTCCCTGGACTGGACAAGCTCTCCGACGAGACCATCAGTTCCCCCCACCATCGAGATGAGATGCGATCAGATAACGGAAGAGCTCCACTTGGCTTGTGCTGGCACGTGAGGCTAGTTAACTGGCACCTCCAGTTGGGACTCTTCACGCTTTGCCGCAGAAAGCGCTCATCGAGGGGGCTCGTGGAGTGAGTAGAAAGAACATTATCGCCAGCAGAAGAAAGAAATGACTTTCGATAGCTTGCTCGCGTCGAGAAGGAGGATCATCCGTATGGCCCCTGCTAGTCAGGAACGAGCAAGAGGCAAGAATCTCGCTGCCTGCGACGGTAGAAATGTTGAGTGCCCTGTGCTTCGGTGGTCCCAGTATCGGCCACCAGCGATGTCGGGTTCGGGATAGTTAGTGTCACTACGCTAAGGCTGTTTAAGTGTTAGTGAATGTTAGTGAAGTGAGTAGGCAGGCCATAGGGGGGAAACTCACCCAGGGGTCAATGCCCATTCGCAATACCAGGGGCCTTGACGGCGGGGCGGCGACACCCAAAGATGGTCGACACACCGTGGCCGCCAAAAAAAGGATCGCTTGGGGGTCTGTCGTGTCCATCAACACTGCGGCGTGCTCTCTCATAAATATCACTCTTTCCTGTCATTTCCCCAGTAGGACCTCGCTGTTAACTCCGTCTACGCTTCGCAAAGTCTAAGGAGGTTGGTCAATTCGTTCTCTTCGCTCCCTTCGCTCCTGTCTATTCGTCTATCTTTGCGTTGGCGCGACGTGGTGCTGCTATCTGCACACAGACGGCGATTCTCCTGGGTCCCACTACATCGACCCTTGTCCTCCAACTGTTGCAACGTGGTTCAGACGAGCGAGTGAACGACCGCTGACCGTCCTCTGGCCTTCTAGGTTTCTTGAGTTTCCTCGTGCTCTGTCTTTGCAGCGTTCTATCCCCTTCCCACGTCCAGTTAGACAAATACCGCCATCATGTCTGCTCGTCCTCAGAACATTGGCATCAAGGCCATTGAGATCTACTTCCCCGGCCAGGTATGCCAGTTCCATTCCGCTGGGAACCATGTTTGCGAATGGGCGTAGAATCGAGAGTCAGCTAACTCTCTGGATAGTGCGTTGACCAGGTGGAGCTGGAGAAGTTTGATGGCGTCAGCCAGGGAAAGTACACCATCGGTCTGGGACAGACCAAGATGAGCTTTTGCGATGACCGAGAGGGCAAGTTTTTAATTCTCTCTCAATGGCCTATCGATCTTCAAGCTGACAGACGATTCCTCAGACATCTACTCCATGGCTCTTACCACCCTCTCCTCCCTCCTTCGCAAGTACAACATTGACCCCAAGTCCATTGGCCGCCTGGAGGTTGGCACCGAGACCCTTCTCGACAAGTCCAAGTCCGTCAAGTCGGTCTTGATGCAGCTGTTCGAGCCGTCCGGCAACACCAACATTGAGGGAGTCGACACCGTCAATGCCTGCTATGGTGGCACCAACGCCGTCTTCAACAGCATCAACTGGGTCGAGTCGTCTGCCTGGGATGGCCGGGATGCCATCGTGGTCTGCGGTGATATTGCGCTGTACGCCAAGGGTGCTGCTCGTCCGACCGGTGGTGCGGGCTGCGTGGCCATGGTGATCGGCCCCGATGCTCCCATCGTCTTCGAGCCTGGTCTGCGTGGATCCTACATCACTCACGCGTACGACTTCTACAAGCCCGACCTGACGAGCGAGTACCCCGTCGTCGACGGTCACTTCTCCATCAAGTGCTACACCCAGGCGGTAGATGCCTGCTACAAGGCCTACAACGCTCGCGAGCAGACCCTGAAGGCCAAGAGTGGCACCAACGGTGTCGAGCACGACGACAGCAAGGCACCCCTGGACCGTTTTGACCACGTTATCTTCCACTCCCCCACCTGCAAGTTGGTCTCCAAGTCCTACGCCCGTATGCTCTACAACGACTACCTGGTCAATCCATCCAACGCGACCTTCGCAGAGGTTGCGCCGGAGTTGCGTGACCTGGATTACGAGAAGTCGCTCTCTGATAAGAATGTCGAGAAGACGTTCGTTAGTCTGGCTAAGAAGCGCTTCAACGAGCGTGTCCAGCCTACCACCGAAGTGGCCACCATGTGCGGTAACATGTACACCGCCAGTGTCTATGGCGGTCTGGTCAGCCTCCTGAGCAACGTCAAGTTCGATCCCAGCCAGCCCAAGCGCATTGCTTTCTTCAGTTACGGAAGCGGTCTGGCTAGTTCCATGTTCAGCGCGAAGATCGTCGGCGACGTCTCAACGATCGCGCAGAAGCTGGATCTGCACAACCGTCTGAACGCCCGGAGAACGGTGCCTCCTCAGACTTACGATGATGTAGGAGCTCCCTGATTTCCTTCCTAGACGAAGAGACGACTGACCTTTGTCAACAGATGTGCCTCCTCCGTGAACATGCCCACCTGAAGAAGAACTTCAAGCCAGCCGGCAACATCGAGACCATCCCCTCGGGCACCTACTACCTGACCGACGTGGACGACATGTTCCGCCGGAAGTACGAGATCAAGGCATGAACGATGATCGATGCCCCCATGAGACACGTCGCGGTTTTTTACGACAAAAAGTAACCCGCTCTTCTCATTTCTTTTTCTTCATTATTGTTTGCCATATTCCCCTTGTCGCGACATGAATATCGTCCCTCCCACGATCTTCTCTGCGATGAAACGGGATTGGACGTGCGGTAACCAGCTGCAGCGGGCTGTGCAGTCATAGACATTGCGTGCAAAAAACAGGTAGATCCTCGGTGAAAGAGAGCTGCCGGTTCGATAATCTAATCATGTAGACACTGGAATAGAGCGGGTGTCGATGGACATAAGGTTTTTTTTTTTCTGATCAGATATGAATTTATAATAGCTTCAAATAGAGAAGACCGCTATTTGTCTCTGGGTAACAAATGTCTGCGTGCTTGAAAAGAAAAGAAACTCCCTCCTAGCCTTGACAACGAGACAACATGTTGGAGGGCCATATTCTGGAGGCCCTGGAGGATCTCACAGCGTCAAGGAGGCGCTCTAAAGAGGTGTACTACTCGGCGAGACGCGCTCTGGACAACGATCTTCACGAACCGACCGACACGATGAGCAGCCTACAGCAAACAAGAAGCTCCAGATTGGAGCGTACAGCGTATATCTCTTTCACTCTTCACCGTTTCTATGACTCACGCGATGGTGGAAGGAAACATGAAACAACGAAGAAGCCAATGGCAACCTGCTGTGAGCACGGGACGCTGCTTGTCTGGAGCACAGTCCCTCCATCCCCGCGAACTCCTCCGCCGATTTCCCTTTGGCAACTTTCTTCATCTTCCACCCCACACTGACTCACGCGTCATAGTGCAGTTCTTGACTTATCATCTATCTCCAATCATTTCATCCATGAGGACACTGTCTTGCAGTTCTTCCAGCAGCAGAGCCTTTCGCCCATCTTCGATCAGCGCCTGCCAGTTTGTCCAGGCGCTGAGGATCATGATGGTGGCAGCCACTGAGCGGGCGTAACGCTGACCTTCACGGCCAGCGCGTACTGAAACCGTTGACTTCATCGGATTGGGCATTATCAAAATAGTATCAGCCTGAAACTATCGCAACCGCTCTGGCTGGCGAAAATATGTCCGTCTTTTTTTCTTTTGCTGTCCACTCAGGCTTGGCCTGTAGTCCTGGGCGCTTCGCGAGATTATTCTCCCCACCATGGATCGCGCCGAGCAAGAATCACTTGCTAAACTTATCCTCTCCATTCATACTAGATTATATTTACCGCCGACGGACAGCTTGACCGGCGAGACGCCGCCTTCCTGAATCAATGCGTTCATCAGGACTGGATAGACTATGCTGATGTTACTAATTATACTTCTTCAAGTGACACTGAAGATACTAACCGCCAGACTTACGCAGGCAAAGATCACCAGAGCGGAAGATCATCATGAGCAGGGTTGCAAATTTTAGAACAATTTTAACGCGCGACTGCTGGTGTTCGCTCTGCTCCGGCCAGCGCGCCTTTCTGAACGGGTCTCGTGTCGTTCCTCGTGAACTATAGCGCTACTCTGGGGCTCTGAATATGGGTCTTGATACTTAGCTCTGGTGTGCCTCCATCCAGAACCTGACTGCCTCGCCCTGCCGTGGAGCTGTTTTCATGTTTCATGTTATTCTAGTTCCATCTACTTGGATGGGTTACTCCGTCTTTCCTTGACAACATGGACGCCCATGTTGGGAGCATTTAATATCCAAGCATTCTCCGTTGGTTCTTCACTCTCCTTCCTGTCCATACAACGTCCTCCATCTTTTTTTCTCTTGGTCTATTTTAGACCATTCCACCAATAATGTATTGATGGCACTGCTGTTTAGTATTGTCTGTCACGCAAAGCCTTTTTCCTTGCTTCTCATTGCCTCCAATCTTTAGACATTACCGTCGATAGTACTCTCAGGAAGCGGGTTCTTCCTATCTCCATACATTGTCCTTTCTATTTCTATTCCTTGCATCAAGGTAGTGGCCATGACGAACTCTTGCGCCGGATCATTCGAACCGCCGTCACTGGATGACGGAACCCTCAGCGGTATCATGTCCTCGAACTATTCCTATGCTCGGCCCATCACGCCTGAATCGGCTGTCCCCGTTGTCTGGGGTGAGCATAGCCGTACCACTTCCGGTTCCTCTGCCTACTCCAATGACTCCTCTCCCACATCTGCGGTCACCTGCGCAACTACCCCGAGCAGGTCACCAGTCAGACCACATGCACCTGCTTTACTGCCCAAGATCAGACCACAGGATATCGTCGTTGAGCCTGCGTCCGCTGGCGGACCTCAGCGCCATCGTCGAGTCCTGTCTAATACGCGCAATCCGCCGGGATTCGTCCCTTATACTTCCACTCGACATCCTATCCAAAGGGTGAGCTTCATCGACACTGCCGTGGACTGTGCTATCCTGTCCCCTGCATCGACTACTCCAACAGTCGCTACCGGTCGTACTCCTGTCACTTCATCCCCTGTGACCTTGGCGCCTTCTCATAGACGGAAGGTCTCCGGTGGCCATTCCCGTTCCGGCTCTGCTTCGAGCATCGATGAGGCTACCCTGAGTCGGTACGGCTATCCGACATACAGGCAACTCCCGAAATATGTCTCCCAGTCGCAAGTCTCGCCTAGTACTCCCGTCACACCTAGCAGTTTCGTCAATCCATCCTATTCTCAGCCTCTCGCTGGCAGCTTGGCTCAATCGCTGGACGGCCTTCCCCAGCTGCAGCCCATGTATACTACTATTGCTCCCCCGCAACCCAGCTATATGGTTTCAACTTCCAACATGCAAATTACGCCGCTGACCGGGGTAGTCCCTACTGTCGAAAGTGTACCTTCCACTACGCTGCTTTCTTATCTGACCGGTCCAACTCAGGCTATTAATCTAGTGCATAATTCAAATGTTACTCCCAGTCGCAGTCTGCAGAGCTACTTCTGGTGGGACATCCGGAATCTCCGCAGCTGGTCGACTTTCTCACTGGCGACGATGAATTCTATCAGCGGACTCATCAAGCTCTTGACGACCGAAATCCCGGCACATCTCACTCCTCCAGCCGTGGTTCCGGCTGCACGTCTGTCCCCCGAGTCGGACGCAGCTCTTGTAAACTTGATACGGGACGTATATGCTCCACGCGTCAATGCTGCCTTGGCCGTATCTCAAGGCCCAGACCACCTCTCTCTTTATCCTGCTCCAGATACCAACACCGCAGGAGGCAGGACTGGTGGTCCTCATTTCCTCGCAAACTACTCCTCAGACATGGAGCGTACTGCTTCAGGGTCTCCCCGAGGTCGAGTGGTTGGGGTCGTTAAGAACTTCGATCGTTGGAACACCGGAATGCGTAACGAAGCCCCTCATCGGCAGGTCGAGTACCTCAATGGACTGTCTCACCTGCAACGCTGTATGCGTGAGCATTCCTGCCGCTATGGCTTCATCATGACGGAGATCGAGCTTCTCTGCGTCCGTGCTGGCTGCGACGAAGGCGACGACGTGCCTTACTTCGGGTTCTTAGAACTGGCAACTCCAATTGCGACGAAGACCTCGTCAACCAACTTCGAAGGTGGAGTTGGCAACACCTCAACGGACAATTACCCTTCTTGCCAGTCCCCTGCTACCACCGACTCCTCACGTAGCCCATCTCCGCCTGAATCCTGTCCGGAAGAGGTGCCTGACAACTTGAACGTTCCAATGACCGCCAGCCTGGCTCTTTACTTCCTCCTGATGCTCTCAAAATCGGTGCCCTTGCCGGATCAACCGTCCGGTCATCTGAATGTCGGCGGACCTGGAGCTCTTACCCGTCAACGTGTTCTCCCAGAGGGCAAAGACAAATGGATTCCGGAGCCGCAGCTCTCAGAGCGTAGAGACGCGAAGAGATCTCGAGGTTGGGTTTGGCCGCAAGACGCCTGGCATCGTCGGGAAGGCGGAGGTACATCTCGCTCCAAGAACTCTGGTGTCGAAGGAAAGACTAAGAAATGGCACAAGTGAGATTCCAGTCCTTCTATGTATCGCATGGAGATTGTTTCGGGTCGTTGGTTTTGTGACGATGTTCATGTTGTAATTGTATCTCGGTTGTTTCGGTTTCATAATATCGTGCATATAATACCTACCATTATCATCACGCCTGCTTTTATATTAGAGTTGATTTGTCTCCTATTTCTAATATCTCGGCCATTACTGCATCGCGAGTCTTTCTCTGTTATTGGTGTTATATCATTTTCATCAGCACTGTATGCATTATGTCCATCAGGCATAGAACATGGTTCTCTACAGCATTGTTCTCTTCTATCAAATTTCATTTCTAGCATCGTTCCGGTTAAAGAGACACAGCATGGCACTTCCAATCTCTCTCAAGAAGGTATTATGATATTATTACGTCTCGTCTTTTTTCTTCTTTTCCGCTGAGTGCTTTTCGGCCTATGACTGGAACCGTGGCCGGAAGTCATGCTGGAGCAACCCATTTCAACAGACCCTCAGAAACTATTGAATCAGACCCTAATTATAACGAAATCCAATAAATTACGCATATTAGCTAGTTCTCCTTCGCAGACTGATCGATTAGGTACCATAGTTGGGACCTTGATAGACCGATCCGGATCTGAGAGATGAGGACCTTGGGATCTGTAAGAGTACGAGTACCCCGGGAGTTGCGGGAGAGGATAAGAGACTCCTCTGCATATACAACATGATCGGCGACCATTATTTCGTCTTGTTAATCCTATTTCTGCAAATATCAGTCTGAATTCTTGTTATTGGCACTGTTTTGTTTTGAACAGTCATATCACGCGATTCCCAGTATCCCATCCGGTATACATCCGAAAGGCGTGCACTCGATAACCAAAATGGAAACAGATCAACACGAATCTTCAAGCACAACCCTTCCCGATGTCTATGATGTGCTAATCGTCGGTGCTGGTCCATGCGGGCTGGCTGTCGCGGCACGGCTGCAGGAGGAGACTCCCTCTGCCATGTTTACAGACGAGGAGCATCAGCGATACCATTGGATCAAGCGACATAGTGGCCATATGGCGCTCGTTCAGGCACATAACAAGAAAATGTACCCCGTCAAGGCAGAGAAATATACTGGTTTTGGAGGGAATGGTTGTTGCCGTCAGAAGGGCTGTCAAACGCCATCGGCGATCCCACCACCGCAATCGCGATACTCTACACTCGTGTTGGACAGTTCTGGAGATCGCTGGATGGAGCGCTGGAATAGGTCTTTCCGAACGCTGGAAATCGAACAGCTTCGTAGTCCGATGTTTTTCCATGTCGATCCGGGAGACCGAGATGGCATGCTGGCCTTCACTATGGAGAATGGCAGAGAGAAGGAACTATGGGAGATTTCCGGATGCGTTGGACAGGAGTTGAGTAAGCATAAAAAGAAGAAGAGGACGAAGGCGAGGTAAGTGATGGCTCTTCCCTCCCGCATGAGAGTCGCAGATCTGACAGCTTCAAGAATAGCAACGGGGGAAGTGGAAATCAACGAGCGCGATCGTAAAGATTACTTCTCGCCATCGACAAAACTCTTCGCAGACTACTGCTCGTCAATCACTTCGCGGTATGGATTGGATGGTCCCGGTCAGATATTGCAGCAGGAGGTAGCGGATATCAAGTTCGATATCGTGCAGGAATACTCGTCAATTGATAAGATCTTCACTGTCACCACTAAGGAGGGAAAGAAGTTCTATAGCCGTACCATCGTGCTGGCTATTGGTCCCGGGGGTTCGAAGATATTCCCGTGGCAGCTCTCGAGCACCGAGGAGATGGGAGCTTGCCATAGTCTCGATATCAAGACTTTCCCAAGTCCCAACGTGAAAGCCCGTATCGAGTACCACCAAGAAACAAACGTTGTAGTCGTTGGAGGAGGGCTCTCGTCTGCACAGGTGGTGGACATGGCTATAAGAAATGGAATCACCAAAGTATGGTTTTTCCTGAGAAGTGAAGTGAAGAGTAAACATGCATACAAACCTGAGAAATATGACGTGGACGGCTTATGCTGACTCCTGGGACAGTCAAACACTTCGACCTTGATTTGGCGTGGATGGGAAAGTTCAGAAATTATGAAAAGGCCGTCTTCTGGACTGCTGACGATGAGGAAGGTAAGCTAGCTTCAAGATTCCTTGCCACAACAAATGTTGCCAGACAGACATTCTAAACTCCACCGCAGAAAGACTCCAGATGATCCAGAAAGCCCGCAATGGCGGTAGCATCACACCTCGATACCACAAGATATTGAAGCAGCATGTCGCGTGTAGAAGACTCTCCATCCACACGCGCACGGTTATCATCTCCAAGGAATTTGACCCGTCATCCAAAACCTGGATACTTACCACGGATCCTCCGATCCCTGATCTTCCCCGGATCGATTATATCTATTTCGCTACGGGTGCCAAATCGGACGTCAGTTCGCTTCCATGCCTGCAAAACATGAACCGCGACTACCCCATCGAGATTAAGCAGGGGCTGCCTTGCATATCTGATGACCTTATGTGGAAGAAGGATGTCCCTCTTTTCGTCACTGGTCGTCTGGCGGCACTCCAGCTGGGACCTGGGGCCCCGAATCTCGAAGGAGCTAGACTTGGAGCAGAGAGGATAGCATGGTCGCTAGAAAAGATCCTGGAAGACAAGGATGATTCCAAGGAGCAAGAGCCGTCATTATTCTCCTTCGCAGGCCTGGGCAACCGATATGCGGGACTCTTCGATGCCAGAGAGGGTGTAGCTAAGAATCACCTTATGCGGGAGTTGTAGTAGAAGTAGAGTTAGTACGGAATTGTGACTTGAAATAATAAATCTGGTATTAAACTCTTCGTGATTAAGAAATTGTCATCAGTCTGTGATAAATGATCCTAAGAGCCTCTGTTTAAGGGCTAGTCCACAGCTACTTCACACGACGTGCTGGGACAGTACCTGTAGTTGAGGAGGCGGGGAAGATAAGGATCAACTCTCTGGTTCCGGACGAAACCCAATCACGGAGCCGACATTACAACGTGGGATGCTGCCGTGGCTCGCATAGTCGTTGCATCGAGCGAAACCAAGCTCACGAACAATCAACTTGAGGTTCTCTTCGCCCTCATTCTCTCCCTGCTTCTAACCTATCAACACCCGGTGACTGATTGGATACGAGACAGCGGAGAAAAGTAGGAAGCCATGGCCGTCCCAACCAAGGGGGCCTCAAGATCCAACAGCACTCTGTCCGCTCATTCAGAGACGAAAAAGCTGCGGTTTCTCGTTATCGGCGCTGGATCTCGTGGAAACGCGTACGCTCGAGCCGTGACTGTCGCGACGCGGGGCGTCATCCACGCCATTGCGGAGCCACATGCGTTCAAGAGGCGGGAGTTTGGGAAAAACTATATCTGGGGATCTAAAGGGAAGGCCTTTGAAGGCCAAGAATTCACAGACTGGAAGGACTGGCTGCGATGGGAGATCGAAAGAAGAAAGAAAAGGGCCACTGGACAACACGCCCCAGAAGGCGTCGATGGCGTCTTCGTCTGCACGCTCGATGAGATGCATGTTGAGATATTGAAAGCTATTGCGCCTCTGGATCTACATATCCTCTCTGAGAAGCCGCTGGCAACGTCGCTTGAGGATTGCTTATCCATCTACAACGCCATCCGTGCTGGGTCACCGTCGAAAATTTTCTCTATCGGACATGTTTTGCGGTATAGTCCGCACAATACACTGCTCAGAGATATCCTCCTGACGGACAAGGTCATTGGAGATATCGTCTCCCTCGAGCACTGTGAACCAGTCGGTTGGTGGCACTTCTCTCACAGCTATGTGCGCGGCAATTGGCGTCGCGAAACGCCCAACGGGGATGGCTCCCTTCTTACCAAGTCGTGTCACGATATCGACTTCATTCTATGGCTTCTATGTTCCCCACCTCCTGACTCAGCGGTGGACTATCCCCCTCATGAGCCTCGATCCATCTCTTCCATGGGCGCTCTGACGCAGTTCCGGCGCCAACGGAAGCCTGCCGCCGCCGGAATCGCGACCAACTGTCTCTCCTGTCCTGCGGAGCGTATCTGCAATTATAGTGCACTCAAGATCTACCAGGATATGCATCTGGCCAAAGGGATTACCGATTGGCCCGTCAGCATCGTCTGTCCTGATGTTGAAGACACATTGTCCGCATCAGGCACAAAGGCCGCCGAGGACGTCCTCCTCCGCCATCTCCGTGAAGATTACGATCCGGCGAAGATGCCCGACGAGGCTATAGCATCCCGCCCCTGGTACGGCCGGTGTGTGTATGAAGCCGACAATAACGTCTGTGATGACCAGGTAGTCACCATCTCCTGGGACGACGACATGGAACATAATCGACCATCGAAGACTGCGAGCTTCCACATGATCGCCCCGACGGAGAAGCAATGTGAGCGCCGCGGTCGTGTCTATGGCACTCATGGCGAATTGTCCTATGACAGCCGCACGATCACCATCTACAGCTTCGCCACACGCTCCACGACCGTGATTGAAGTCCCGCGTCAACCGCCCGAAGAGGAGAAAGCACATGGCGGCGGAGACTACGGTTTGACACGCGCATTCGTGAGGGCCGTGGATGCTGTTGAAAATGACGGGGTGGATGTCGCGGAAGCTCAGATGAAATTCGTCGGCTGTACGCTAGAAGAGGCCGTCCGCAGTCACGCGGTCGTCTTTGCTGCCGAAGAAGCCAGGCGGGATGGGAAAGTTGTAAGATGGAAAGATTGGTGGAAGCAGAAGCTGGAGACTGTGGGCGCGATTTAATAATGTCCGCAGGGATTCTTTCATGACCACGTTACGACTTGACGATCCGGATTTGCTATTATAATGTCTCATCAAGAATGGTAACGTAATCCACGGCCGAGTGACGAATACGACCGAGTGACGAATTTTCGCCGCACCCACCAAAGTATTCAAATCAATATTCATCAACGCGTCAAATTTTCATTATTTTCATACAAAATGTCC
>QEIL01000204.1:0-36509 GCA_003116535.1 Paecilomyces niveus | reverse complement strand
TCGGGTAAGGGGGGGGGGATTCCCTATACTAAGCGTCCCTAGCATGCTGTTACTGCTGTTTCTTTCCTTTCTTTCCTCATGTTTAGAATACTCGTTGAGTCGTCCTAGCTAGTTGAATAAACTACCTCTTGGACCGTTACAATAAAGACCAGAGCTACCAATTCGTAATTTCCTCCTCGTAGGGTACAGGATAACTTTTTAGGCCTATATCCAAGATAATCCCAATATAATATTATCCTCCTAATTCGGGAGGATATAGAAATATATATTTCATTACTTGTGCCTATCAATATTTATATTGGCGTAAGCAACATATATGATTGCACCCCTAACTAGCTCCGTGATTAATCGAATATCTTGGGGTTTCTTTAATTTAATATACGACAAACTAGATTATTTGGCGAAGGTTTCGCTAATAATAGTATATGAAAGGTATCCTGAATCCATATAGGCTTAAGTGTAGAACTCTCCATTGAATCCTATGTTTATATATATACCCTCCGAATATATCTACTTCCTTACCTCCTTCTATTACTTCTTTGGTTATGTTAGTTCCTGGCAGTAACTTCTGGTAGGAACTATTCTTTTCCCAAGTCTTTGTTTGAGTCTTCGGACTCGTCTGTAGTAGCTTCATGGTTTTTTCTAGGCTGCTCCGCCTTGGCCACTTTAACTTTTTTTTTGGCAGGGAGCTTCCGATCTTTATATTCTTAGGCAAGGTGTCTTAATTTCCCATATACCTAGTAATGGAACTTTTCTTTCCTCCTCGGGTCGAGATCCTTTTGTTTATGGGGTGCCTCTTTCTTGGAGCCTATTTTGGTATATTCCTAGTCTATAGCTTTAGGAGACTCGTGCTAGTGTTTGGGAGAACGAGGCGGCAAGCTAGTCTGTTTGGGGCTGGGGGACCTAGCCTTGAACTTGTCCTGCTTCCGATGGTATCTATGGTTATCGATTCTTAAGCCGAAAGTGGCTAATATCCAGATATAATCCCCATATCTTGTGGGGCGATCTAGGTGGTTGTCCAGCTTGTCTTTTATCGCTTCATTCAATACTCCTTTTAGATAGATAATATGGATATTGTCTGGCCATGCAGAGCCACCACCATCGGCCAATTCCTATTCAAATTTTGGTAGAAATGTAGCGAAACTTTCGTTATCCTTTTGTTTTAAATGGCATAGACGATCAATGGCTCGGGCCTTAGCATTAGGATCCCCATAATAATTATTCAAATATTCGAGGAAGTGCCACGGGTCTCGGCTGCCTGTATAACCACCTTGTTCCACATATATAACCATTAACCCTTGGGGGGCCTTGTCCAGGTGGGAGTAGATATAGGTAAATAGCTACTGTGGTATCCCCATCGCAGGCCCATCGGTCATAAGCTTATTTTTTATCTCAACAAGCCAGAGCCGGAAGTTGGCACGTTTGCCATTAAATTTCGGGGGGTCTGGGAGGATTAGTTTCCTCCTCGGCATATTAGTGATCATTTATTTAATATTAGGGATATTCGGAGGTGTGAGTGTTGCAGAGGGTATAGGTGTTGTTTGTAGGGAGGTAAATTGTGCTTTTAATTGGCATATATGGCTGTTATTCTCCTTATGTTTGGCTCTCTGAGATTCCTGTATATGTCCTAATTATTATATTATTATACTTAATATTTGAATAGTTTCTAAGGGTGAACCCGTGTTCAGCCCTATAACAGGGATAGCCTCCTCTCCTTGAGGAGCCATCCTAACTCTTCCAATTCCTCTTGTGAGGATTTAGAGAATGGGTTTTAAAACTACCCGCTATGCCTATTGCAGGTTGTTTAAATGGTTCCCTTAAGGTCTTAGCTATTAGGATTCTGACTACCTGTAGTGCCTTTCCAAAGGGATCTTCTATTCTTGTGATGAGGGACTCCAATTACCCCCAGGCCATGGTGCCTATAGGATTAGCGGTCAGGACTCAAACTACCCGATATAGTCTACTCCCTTCTCTAATTACCTTTGGAGGGGGAGTCTTGGTTATAGGGAAGATTTAATGTAATGTAACAGTCTCGAGGTAGTTTATTCAACTAGCTAGGCCACTCTACGAGTACATTAAATCTTGAAGAAAGGAAGGGGAAGAGGTAGCGTAGCTCCTAGGGGTTTGTTTACCTAGGGAGCTCGGGGCGGAATAATGTGGGTCCGTCATTTCGAGCCATAGGGCTCGGAATGAATAGGGCGGTAAAGGGTGGCAGAATGAAGTTTATAGACTGGGCTGCAAACTTCTAGTTGCTTGCTGTTGATGCTGGCTGAGGGTATCCGAAGCCTTATATCGGGCCTAGCCCGTCACAAGTACCTTGCCATTTTGGGCATCGTGCACCCGTAGGTGGCATACTAGGTGTGATGAACTGGCGTTCGATAATAGAAACAAAAATCCGAAAGAAAGTGGCAGTATGCATCCCGCAAGTCTGCATTTCGCTCCATTGCTTTCTGCTTGGCAGCCTTCTTCGACCAGCCTTCGCGCTTCAGAGCGCGACTAATACTGGATATTGTAGCTTCTGTTTCAAACTTATCCCATAAGAAAATTGCCGTCTCGTCGAGATATAAATGGGGCTTTTCAAAGAGATAGTCACAAAAGGCTTTGATTATAACACGTGTGAGACTTCGCGGCCGTCCACCTTTATTGGGAGGTGCCCTTACACTACCGAATAGGCGGACGTTGGAACGATGTCGAATAATCGTACTCCGATGACAGCCAGCAGCCTCGGCCATCTAAGAGGAAGTTAGTTTGTTATACAGTATTATATCATGGGTGAATTGCCGAGTTAATGGTGCTAGATTAGGAACCATCTGGATCGCTGGAGAAGGGTGATCGACGTAATCTTCCGGGTGGTTCTCCGGGTGGCTCCTACTGGTGACTTCATGGCCATGTGGGGTAGAGGCTATGCTTGTATGTAAGATACACGTTAGGTAAATAATGCTGAGTCATTAGACGATCCTATACCAAAACATACAGAACATGTAACAAGATGCCCGGAGTGACTCTACAATTATATATTAGCGCATTTCAGATTAGAGTTTCAAAGAGAATCTAAGAGTGTAAACCCTCGCACCGGTTTTGCAAACATCTGTACCTTGAAGCCTTCCCTGTTAATCACATCGGTAAGATAATTCGGGCCGAACGGGCTTTGCATTGACACCAAACTTGTACGCCTCGGAAACCACCTAAGGATGCGGCTGGAAAGAAACTGGAAATCACGCCGGTGTATTAGTACATTTGAAAAATACCTGAAGAAGTTATTCAATATAATAAGCCTACATGGTTTTACATACTATTTGGGTATAAAAGTTCATCGAAATGTCGGGAAGTATGGGTGTTGATTACCTGCTCAAAGCAATTCTGGGCTCGTTTCCAGAATGCTGAGTAAGGCTTCATATCCCTGATGTGACTATCTTTGGTTACAGGATGCTGACCAAGCCTACTGGCAGCAGACGCTCTTCCAAAAGGCTAGTTGCTTGTTTAAAATCGAGAATGAAGATGGGGCCCGCAGTTCTTGCGCAAGGTAGTTCGGAGAATTTGAGCCAATCAAACTGGTAGTTAGTTTGTTATCGCTGCTTAGTCAACTACCTGGTAGAGACCAAAAATATCTGGTCGACAGTCTTTCTGGCCGTCAGTTGCCCATGCTAACAGGAGGGTTACTTAAGCATTTAAGCAACATGGATAGGTTAGGAGGGATATCGATCCTGAATCCATGACATTACACTCTTATCTCAGTCTATTCTACATAGATATTGGAACGTAATTTCTAATGTACTAGTAATAATATTCTCTAGCGCACGGATGCTATAAAGACGTCAGAGATATCACTGATCGAGGGAAATAGCCAGCAATAGTTGGCTAGAGGAACGAGGCAGAAGGCCGCAGAGCGAACATATCCTCCGGCAATGTTGCATTATCGCAGGATTGACCGCGGCGCGAAGCTGCCACAGGGCATACATGCTTTATAGTACCTCCTGCCACAAAGGATACAAGCTCTGAAAGAAAGCGCGAAATGGCGTGCAGAGCGCTTTATGGTAGGCGCGCCCTACGGCCGACCTGCTACAGGGCAGGTTCCGCTTCAAGAAGCGCAAATATACATTCTGTCTCCCCGAAGGGGAGGGCTTCGACTGATGGCTGCATCGACCTGATGTCCGGGAGGGTCCGTAGAATATAGACCGAGGTCCGATTGGACCATTAGGTCGAGGTCTACGGGCTGCGGGGATCCTGTGCTAGGGCCCCTATGCCGTATGCTGAAAGACCTGGGCAGTCAGCACGGAGCCTGGGTGCTCTGTGCGGGAGGACGCGGCCCTGAGGTCCGCTGAGTCCATGAACCGTGGCCCTAGGACCCATAGGATTCCCAGACCACCGACTGGCGACCGTCGCAGCCACCGAACCCCGTTGGACTCCAAGCCTGCTGCTGCTGTCCCGGGATGGCTGAAGACCAGCTCACACGTTATCATCACCATCATCGTCGTTCGGTCGCTTCGTCCCGGTCCGATATCGTGACTTGGACGCAGAAGCAACCATCTCTTGAGTGACCACCAGGTCGCGGCCAAAAGTCATAAACAGCGTATTGGTCCCGTCTTCCGTCGCCGCCTGAAAGCACCGCGCCGGCGTGATGGGTTTCAGATTTCGATCATAGAATTTCGCACCATTGTCGCGCACGTACCGTTTCGCGATACGCTCCACGTGGAATGGGTCGGACCGATCCACTGCCACTTGGTCGAATACTCTCCATTCACCGCCGATATGAGCCTTGAACACGATCGAGATGGGTTGCGGGTTGGGACGGGAATCTGGTGTGACGAGCATCGGGGGAGAATGTGAAGTTCCGAGCTCCACGCCGGCCTCTGGGGATCGGACTAGGTCCATCACCCGCCGTGCTTCCGCCAGCCGTTGCGAGTGTCTTGCGATCCGCCGAGCATTTCCAATCCCTACCGCTCTCGACCGCCGGCGCCGTGTGTCGACTGTCCGCGCGGGGCCCCGCGTGCTTGGCGCTAAATCGGGGCCCGCGCCGGAAGCGATCTTCTCTAATGCCCCGTGCATCGCGGTAGGCTCACTTTCCACAGTGACCGCATCGCGGCCTGCCATCTCCGCCTGGAGGGACCCGAAATCCGTCTGCGTCACTCGGCGCAGCGAAGAATCACCGGGGACGGCTTGGATTGGTCGCGGGCCCTTTCCAACACGGGGTCTCCGTCTCGGGTTGGTGACAGACTGTTCAGGAAAGACGGCAGCCTTGGGCCCAGCCTTGCGCTCGGGGTTGATCATCTTTGCCCGCTTTTTAGCTCCTAGGGGTTTCTTTCCTCGAAGAGTGAAAGCCTTCTTCGATGATTGACCGGCAGCATCGAGCGGTCCTTCCTCTGGCGGATTTGTCCGCTCCGGCCCTGCATCGCCGACGCCGACCACTGGACCCTCGAGTAGCGTCCCGGCGGGGTTGAGATCTTCCGGTTCCTGAGGTGAGATCGCATCGTCATCAAACAAACGGTCCGGATCGTTTTCAACCTCCCTCCGAAATTGCTCTAGTGTGGCCGCCTGGATAGCGCTGGTGCGAGGAACATCCGCTGGCCTCGGCGAGTCACTGCGACTTGCAGACATTGTTTCCGTGGTGGCCATCTTAGGACGCCCTTCGTACCCGCCGAGCGGTTTGATCCCAGGATCCGCTCGCAATGAATTAAAGTCGATTTGCGTGACTGCCTTGGCGGCTCGTTCTCCCGGTGCGAGCAATCTCGGACGCTCGCCCAGAAGCCTATCCCTTCCTATAGGATCAGCGGCTGGTTCCTCTGGTTGCTACGGTGCCACCGGGACGAGGGCCAGTTCTGTGGTCGTCGTAGGTGGCGTCCTTCCTTCTTCAGGCTGCCGTGGGTGGGATTTGTGCTGAGGGACTCCTTGGTCCGATACTGTTTCATCTGGGCTCATTATCGCAGCATCAGGTGGTCCTGAGCCTTCCCACACTGACCCCGTTTGCACCGTCGGAGGGTTTGCGGCTAACATGAACACGTCGCCTGGAGTCACATCGGTAGCCCGTGAACCTTCCCTCTCCGGCTCATCTTGTCGCGTCGCAGTATCTTCAATCGATAGCAGTGGACGGCCTGGAGTTTCATGGTCGGAGAGACCACCCGTAGGTGAACTGGCAGCCACGGGATATGCGTTCTCGGACGACCCGACTTCCATCCGTGATCCTTCTTCCTCGCGTTGTCTTTCTAGATGTCGGTGTTGTCGTTCTTGGCGCCGACGCTCTTTGCGTTCTCGCTTCTGACGGCGTCGTTCTTGACGGGCCGCCTTCCGAAATTGCCGCTCACGCTGCTCCTGTCTCTGGGTATTCAGATCAGGACGTTCACCCATCGGCTTATCAGTGGAACCGTGACGGTCTGGAACAAAAAGAGGAGATGGAAGCGAGCCCGAAGGGGACTCCTCGGGAGACATCGAGCTCGGTGCCCGTTCTGCGGTCGAGGGCTTCCCAAAAAATGCGAAATAGACTTGCTGCCGTACAAACAGCGTAGAAACTCCGCTGGACGTCATTTGGCCCGCATGGATCTGGTCCATGAAGAGAAAGCGGGAATCGTGCTTCTGGGGCTGAGCGAGAGGGAGTCCGCATCGATGACGCCGTTCAATAGCCCGTATGGGGACTGGCTCGCGAGAGATTTGCGGCTCGATAGGAACAGCCTCCGCAAAACATCCCACGATACGATCAATCAGAGACTCGACCATACCGTTATGATATCGATATCGGTCCGGTTTCCGTGTTTTCAATAAGGCCGCCCGGGCGATTTGGCGATTGGGAGATTGCTCCATAAGCTTCGCGATCCGGGGAGAATTATACCCTAATCGCCGGGCAAGGGTGGCCAGCCGATATAGGACCTCTTTATCTGCCTTTTCGCAACTCGCTTTTGCCAGAAGATCGCCGCTTTCCGACTCCTTGGCTATTCGTGGGTAATGATGCATAGCATACAACCAGACTTGCCGATATGCAAAGTCGGCCCGTTCGCCTAAAGTTCCAGATCGGCGGTCAAATTGGGTTTCGGACGTTTGGATCACGCATTCACTATCGCCATGGTTAGAAGGTCGAAAAATATCCCTTATTGCGCGGCGGATCGTGGGCTGATGTTTGTTGACGACAACAAGTCGTTTCACGCAGTGGGCACACGCCTCCAAATACCAAAGGTCTCGGAAGAAGGTGTGGAGTGAAGGGATCAGACAGTTCTGGCCTCGTAACCGCCTCCAGATGGCTTTCTGTTGAGGTTTCTGAAATACACCGAAAACCTGGCCGCTAAGGATCATGCCCTTAATTACTGTAGATTCAGCTACTGGGACTAAGAGCTCAAGCTGTTCCACCGTATGCCCATCAATCTTCATCATCTGCGTGTGATCACCATTCACTAGAGAGGACCAGAAGTCCTTCACATGTGTAAGATAGTGGATGATTTCCTGGAAAAGTTAGTTACGGGAATGATGGAATGAATAGGTCACTCTAACCTCGTCGTAGTTTATGGCAAGCAGCCGGTACAGGGAGCCGATACTCATCCCATTCCAGAGGCCGGGGATGGGCAGCAGTGCATCAAAAGCCGCACGGATATATTTATTGCCATCCGACGAGAGTTGTTTGAGTCGCTTTCTCTTGTTTGGGCTAAGCCGAGACATCTACCGGTCCACGAACCGGGGACAGCCCTCATATTGGTACTGACGGATCTTCCGGTAGACTTCGCCATCACTAGGTTTCCGTTTATTAGAATACTCGTCCGCGAGCGCCGTCCGTAGCTCGGAGCCGATATCTGTAGAGGATAAACAAGTAAGAAACTGTCGGGAGAATGGGAACCTACAGACACTATACCATCCAGATAAAGATCCACCGTCCACCATTGGTCGCTCGGCGGGAGGAACTGCTGGCCCGCACGGAGACGGTGTTGGCCGTGGAGGCAGTGGACCTGCCCCGTTGCGAACTGCAGGTGGGGGTAGCTGCCAGGCTGGTTAGTCATCAATTCATGGGAGTTGGTCTACGCGGCACGGCAGGCGCTCTGCAAATGCTGCTCGGAGACAATGGCAGTGATATGGTTTCGAATATTAAGCCGGTCACAATCATCCCGACTGAATAATTCGTATAATCTCTTCACGTTCTTTTCATCATATTCTGGGGCCAGAGAAATCTGGTCCAGGCTGATCTTCGCCGTTCCTTGGTGTTTTAGCCGCCGCTCTTGTGCCACTCGTAGTTCTGCATCCGTGAACATGCATTGTTCCATGGCTGGTGTGGACATGGAAAGTGGTCATGGAAAGTGGCAATCAGGTCTAGGTGCATGTTTGTCCGCTGAGGGAGATGGGTGTCAGGAATATTTATGTCCGAAACGAGTTTCTTGAGCAGTCCCGGAGGCCCTGTTCCTTTGGTGCCAGGAGCGAGGGTGCCCCAAAAAGCATTCGTCCCTCTTAGTTGCGGTGCCAGGCCGCTTACATATTCTCCAGTCATTTCTATAAATACGACTGTCCTATTCCGCGGCATTCTGTTCTTATGGTTTCTTTTCTCTACCTGTTATATTCACCTGCACATCATCTCATCTCCCACCGGATTGTCCAACATGTCCTCCGCGCCGGTCAAACATTCGATGTCATCTTCGCCGAAAAACTCCCTAAACCCCAAAGTTGGAGACAAAAGAAAAGCTTCTCCCACACCGGAGCCTGCGAGGAAGGTCGTCAGAGGCGGGCCCAGAGATTTCGGTCTTGCGCAGATAGTCGAGTCAACGGACATTACCCAGCCACTGGTTACTAGGCATAAATCCCCATGGGACACCTTTCGAGAGGTCTTTTGCTGCGATCTAGCAGGCCCCGTCTCCATGGTTGTCTATCGTAGTCGTCCATCACGTGTCATGGCGATCAGGACTTTCACCCAGGATTGAACAGACCAGATACTGGAGATATTCCGAAACATCCAGCATGAAAACATACTCTCTGCAATCGAATGTTATAAGGATGGAGAAATGGTCTATTTCCGATTTGATAACTTTCCCGTTACTCTGGAACATCTTGTCGCTTGTGATGCCTATCCGACAGAGACTCAGCTTACCTTGATTCTTTCACAGGTAACATTTGTCGGATTGACCACTAAGGATATGCTACTAATCATGAGAAGCTCCTGCAAGGATTATCGTACCTCCTCAAATGTGGTTTGGCACATTAGTCATTGATCTACTCTAATATCCTCCTAAGCTAGAGTGGTATCCTCAAAATCGGTAAGGCATATCAAAACATCAAGCATCTCGGGCTAACAAATTCCGGCAGCGGGCTTGGAGCATTGCATTGAGCATCTCCCAGGACAATCGCAAGCTCCAATGATAAATACGTTGGCGACCATTGCCATGGAGCTGATACAAAATTACGACAAAAACGATGGCTTGAGAGGGATCGACGACGTGAACCGATGGCCTATCGAGTCATGGCCCTTTAAGTTCCTGGAAATGACAACTACTGCTGTATCTGTTAAGCAACTGAAACATGTGCGTCAAGAACTCACCTCCCAACCATCTCCAAAGGCTGACACGCACTTGTAGCACATTCATGGTCCTGCTGGAACAGATGGTAAAGGCGAGCTACAATGGTTGGCTCGTTTCGCCTTGGTTTCCGCGCACACTTTCTATACTTACAAAACATAAATTTGTTATTTCCCTTCACTGTTAGCTTTTGAGTTTTTCCAATCCATCTTCATTGTCAATGCTCCCTAGAGCGCGTGGTCTGTTCAGAGCTTGCCGTAGTTATCTAGTGGTTTAGTTAACTAGCTAACCTTGGCTTAGTCATCTATATGACGGTCTTCCAGGTGTCTTACGTAATCCGCCTGGTAGATCCGTTAATCCATTCCAGTCTTGTGGCACCCCCCAAAATGGAACACCAGGATGTCGGTCTCTTTCTCATAGCCTGACTCCAAGCCAAACAGACACGCGTCTGATCCTAGCGGCAATACTATGCTGGTAGAACTGGAGGGACAATCGAAGTGAAAATGAATTGTCATCTCTTGGCTGGTCCGCTGCCTGCTCCTATTGAGTCGCACATGCCATATCATAGGGCTTAAATTGACCATACCGCCAAATGCGTTCGTAGCCCGAAATCAATATTTTCCAAATCTGACATCTCGGTGCTGCCTAGAACGCGAGTGTTAGATTCCGTGGATATTCGTTTAGGTGTCTAGGAACGCCTAGTAGGTGCACGGGACAACTGGATTCTCAAATTCATTGGGGAAGATAGTTATGTCAGTAAATGTTGGCCCTGGTAGTCATGCCCAACCCCAATACAAAGGATCAGAGTATAAAGAGCCACGTTGGAGACACATAGCTCACATGATACCCAGAGGATAATATACAGCTTTGTGCGATTGCAGCCGTTGCTAATGATGGAATTTCTACCTAATAATTTTTATATCGAACTGATCTGGATTTCATATGAGTGTGATTATCACGTTCCCCTGCAAACCAGCTTTAGGATCTGCCAACGTTCTGCTCTCTGTTTCTTCCACACAATTCTTAATCCGGTTGGAATTCAACCTCGTGCATAGTAACTCTCTGATCCAGATAAGCGCGGACGATTCTTCTGAGATTGTCTCGTAATTTATTGGGTACAGAAACTAAGCTCTTAGTATGGTATACGCACTTCGAGTGACCAGATACTTACCTAAAACGAGAACCCTCCCACGCTCTTCCTCTATATTGGTAACTCTAGTGACATAGTCCCCAGAAGCTTCTGTAGAGATGATCCGCTTATAATCAGGTATCCCATTATACACAACTGCGCGATTATACTTTCCAAATGTCTTCTTGCCTGTCGTGGATGATTCCACGTAGAATGAGATTTCAAGGATCTGCAATTCATTAGCTTTCGAACCAGAATCCCCCAGACAAAACACCCACATATCCATCATCAAGGACATCATCTGTCAAGAGATTGTTTATCAACGGCTGCGCAGAGATTACGAGATCTGGACTCTTTAGCTTCAATCAAGGTGTGCGGATGATCCACTTACCTAAGGTTTGGAATTGCCACACCAGATATACCCGACGCACTCTAGAAGTCGACGTGTTGTAACCATGAAGAAACTGTTGAACATAAGGAACGAACTGTTGAACATAAGGAACGATACCAGCGACACCAACATTGCTAGCGACCGCAAGGACGGTCTCATACTAGTCCACTAATTTACTGATACCATAAGGACCGCCGACAAAAGCATGGAATAAAGCCGATCCCGTCAGCGCAGTACGACGCTGTAGACTTTTGGTGAATCCCTGACGAGCCTCCACAAATAATTCCAGGACTTCTTATTTTCCCGGGGACCAGAATATGACTATAAACGGATGGAACTGCATCCAAGACCACAAGCTTACCGTCGGTATCCAGAGGTTAATGTATTGGCCTGGTTTGACCTCCATGGCTTGTGCGAGGATAACGCGAATCTTGATGATCTCTCGATCCTCATCTCCTTTGACCTTGCTCTCTGGTAGATTCCTCCCCTCGCGCGAAACCATTGCACGGGGACAGGGTCGTGACGATAGTATATTGTTCCGGTACAGAAAGATACTCAGTTACAAGAGACTGATCAATGATATCACTCCCAGCGGGACATAGATATAAATCTGAGGGAACAGAGAGACGGATGATAGGTGACGCCATATAGACACCAGATAGACAATCGCGAGACCATGGTGGATACGAAGAAACAGCTCATAAGAAAAGCGGCGACATAATGGAACAGAGAATAGTAAAATCCCTAGCAATGACGTAGCTGCCTGTAGACAGTCAGCTTATGGAGGTATAGCATAGAAGTTGAACGTACAACCAAGGCAGATAGGATGCTCTGATTCTGCAGAGAAAAGTGTACCCGTTGAACTACCAATATTATAAAAACGTGGAAGGCCGCGTGTATTCCTGCCATCCACCCAGTCGCCTGATGGATTCGCCGACATAATCGAAGGGATATTCCCAGAATATCGGCTAGGAAGCTCAAATATAGTGCGAAGAAGTTGAAGGCAATGTTGACAAGCGCTAGATTTCCGGCTCGGTATCCAGCTTCAGCCGTTGATGGGACTTGAAATATAATAAGAAAGATATTCATTGCGCCATAGCTCAGATAGAGAAGGGCACCTGCTCTTGTCCAAGGGCCGAAAAGACGATGGCGGCTGAGGATATAAGGATATGTGAGATGCTTTGAGATCAACAGGAAAATAAAATCGGTTAGACTCATTAGATAAGGCACGACCCGAAGTAACAGGAGACATAGGAAACTGCCGCCTATGGCAATACCGTAGATATTGATCACTTCCATGGTCCAAGAACAGAATATGATAGCTGAGATAGCTGAACAAGAACACCGAATGGGAAAAAAAAGCAAAAATGGCAGGTTGCAAATGTTCGTGAACAGCACTGGCCCTTTAAAAATTACCGGAGAGCTCGAAGCCACGACGCAATAAACGCGCCTCCCCTACCAGGGATATTATATCAGCATCCTGTCGACCATAACGGCTCAGTATCCGCTCCCATTCAGGGTATATAGATTAGCAGTTAAAGGTATAAATATGGCACTTGATCGCGTGCAAAATTGAACTGCGGTGTTCCAAACAGGACTTCAATCTTCGAACTGAAGAATCGACAAAGATTCATAATGTCTGTCAAGAATCACCCCACATCGAAACGTCGATTGGAGACATTGAAGGCAAAATATCAACAAAGATGCAGACGCAGAAAAGGATTGTTTAAGAAAGGCCATGAGTGTAGTGTCGAATGTGATTCCGATGTCTATATAGCCCTTCGTCTACGACAAAATGGTCAGACTTTTGTTTTTAGCTCTAGTTCTTGGTCTCCCTCGCTCTTAGAATTGGTATGTTACTCCGTCATCAGGCCAGCTGCCAGTGACTGACAACGCCAGGATTCTTCGTATCCAATCCTTGTAAAGATAATACCCAGGGATATAAATGAGATATGCCAGTAACCATATATACATGGGAGTGAGGCCCAGCAGAATTGATCAAGTTCGCCTGCTTCTGAGAGCGTTATTATTTTTGTTCTCGAAGGTTCGACCATGTGGATTTTGCACGGCAGTCCTGCGGTGGTTGCTATGTAATAGTGAACCGAGGAGAAGTGGAATTTGTATAGTATGATAGTCACATCTTCTGGTTCACAGACTTGTCGAATCAGCAGTATTTGCCAACGAAGCTCCTGTGCTCCGCATAATATCTCTTGCTTATTATTTATCATGACCTTCGTAATCAGTCAGTATTTGTCGGAACTTATGTAATCACACTGGTATGGATAGTAACGACCGGGTGAGGGTGTGATGAACTCTCCCACTTTGACGAGTTAGTCAAGGCGTTACAGTGTGCTTATGTAACCATCCTGTTTCGGCTCGCAGTTCGAGATCATCTCTTTAATCCACGGGCCGCATAGCTGTGTACAGGGCCGGCTGGGACGGCACAGGAGACGTAATCAAATCAGAAAATCATGTCACAGTAGAGGATACTTTTCTTCTGATGACAGCAACACGGAGATTCCATTGTGCTGATAGTTGTGCTGTCGGGACCGATCTCTGTACTTCAGGCGCTTCATAGCGATGGCCCAGCTGGTCTTGTGTAACCATCCCGCACATTCCGCAGTCCGTTATTAGGCACCTACATTCCTGTTACCATCCAGGATCTTTCATAGCTATCCCATCTGCCGTTGTCAGGGAAAGCTCAAGCGTAACTCTTACCTGGTTCCTCCTCGATGACCTAACCCTCCTTAGGTCTTGTCCTTAGGTAATCGATGCGGTCTGCTTACCATGGTCCTTCGGGTAAGGCTTCACTAGTGTAACTCGAATGGATCTCTCACTGGATCACTGAATAAACGATAGCCTAGTCAAAAATAGGGCCTAATCGGATCGTGATCCTTCCAGTTACTATCTTACTGATTCGCAGTAGATAGTGTAGATAACTTAATAAGATTAGGTGCGAAGAACCAAATACGTTTGGTAGAGCGTGAATGAGCGTCCTTATATCCAGTCCTTCTTTTGGTATATCCTCTGTTCATGATATATTCTACCAATTCTCCAGAATCTCCACTGTATGCCATCACGCGACCTTTCTCAGTGGTCCTTCGCGTATTCTCTCCATGTATTTTTCCCGGTCGTAACAATATCCTACCCCGGAGAGTAAATAAGTGTGGTCATTAGTCCTGGAATCATGCCGTTCCGGTGATTGCTATTCCTGTTTCTAGGATTGCTGATGTGTTTGCTAAGATCATTCCGCATTCTTGGTCTTTTGTAGTTCTTCCTGGAACTGTAGTGTCATGTATAGTTCGTTTCAACTTGTCTTGATATTCACCGTGGGGTCATCTTTTGTTAGTCCATGACAATGCCAACATCAGCCAATTGAAGCATGCGTTCAAGGAGCAGTCGTCCTTTTCACAACCTCTTTACCCCGCAATGCCCACCTCCTCAGTTTTAAAGTTGTTCCCCGAAAACACTAGGCTCTTCGGTTTTATGTTCACACTCTGATGGCCATGTACCAAATCATAAAGTCGTGCAGCGATCGGCTAATGCCCACCAAACAAGAGTGCTTTGCCCTTTTCCATTCTGTACTACTCCATCTGCTGCAGCTTACTGCAGATGTGCTGTTACTTCTGATCCAGATCAGTCTATTTGCGCTTTTTACTTATATCACGATCGGCTTAACTATACCTACGGCGACAATTCTTACCCACTACATGGAGACTTTCTTAGCTGGGATGGTAAGCCTGTCTCACTGTCCTCACTGTGTATAACTCCTAATCGTTGGGTAGTGCGTTGCTGCTTTGTCTCGAGCTGTCGTTGCCCTCTTCCCAACAGAACCTTCACTTCAAGAATGGGCAAACAAGAGACTTCGAGAAACCATGAAACAAATAAACGATAGTCAAAACAAATTAATCAAGAACGCTATCGACAACGCCACCAAGGACTTCGAAACGGAGAAGCAAGAGCTCATTACCCAAAGTCAACGACACATCGAAGAAGTTAACATACTCCGGGAACAGGCGCAGCGATATGAAAATCACTTCGCGAGCGAGATTCTTACGCTCCAGGAACGAGCTCAGCGTCATGAAAGAGAGATCGCGAGGTTAAGTGAGATGGTTATTATGTGTCAAGAACGAATCGGTCATGACTTGAACAATGAAATCCAGCGCGATAATGTCCATCAAATTCAAGCTCTTCAGGAAGATGTACGCGCCAGAGATGACAGAATCCAGGAACTTGAAACAGATCTAGATGTCCTTCTTAGACAAAGGGACCATCAAATCGAAATTCTCCAAACTCAACTGGCAACAAGGACATTGTCATAGAAAATTTGAAGGAGGACTTGGTGTTATGAATAGCGGGCTCAGAAGTACAGTGGACAGATTAGCCAGATGCAGACATCTCCAGTGCGTCGTTGTCGTCGTTGTTTCTAATGCTATCTTTGGGAATCTATTCATGCTTCCCATGATGTATCTTCGCCGGTTACTGCCTAGCGTGCCACGTAGGGAATTCAGCGCAAGCAGAAACTTGAGAACAGTTCTCATTGTATGCCGCACCACTCCTGGTAACTTCTATCATCACACGCCATCTGTTCATTTAACTTTCCCCAAGTCATTTACATGCTGTGTTACCACCACAGGATCCTTCCTAGCTATCCCATCTGCTGTTGTCAGGGAAAGCTCAAGCGTAACTCTTACCTGGTTCCTCCTCGATGACCTAAACCCTCTTAGGTCTTGTGCTTAGGCAGTCGATGCGGCCTGCTTACCATTGTCCTTTGGGTAAGGTTCCGTATGTCGTATATTCTGGTGGATCTAACTGGATCACTGATTCAACGATAGCTAATTCAGAAGTAGGGCCTAGTCGGATCGTGATCCTTCCAGTTACTGTCTTACTGGCCCGTAGTAGGTAGTGAAGATAACTTGTTAATATTGAGTGCGAAGAACTGAATACATCTGGTAGAGCGTGAATGAGCGTCCTTATATATCCAGTCCTTCCAGTCCTTCATGCTTCCTTCCCTTGTAATCCTTGATGTTCCGTGCTCTGGTAGTCCGTCAGGAACTATATCTGTACATGTGACTTACATCTATTCCTATTTCCTAATCTCCTATATCATGCCGTGGGTTTGCATTCGTCGTGTCCCTGTGGGTTATCCATCTTTCTGGTTGGTCCGTAACAGTTCCAGGAACGACTGGATGCTAGTATTGTGCCTTTTCAGGAACATGCTTTCAAGGAAATGTGTCCCTATTTACGATGTCTGGGAGGACCAAATCTAACCAGAGGAGTCAAGACTGGGCTCCTAGAATCACTCTTTGTCTTCAGGAGCCTTGGTTTGAGAATCATCGTTCCGCGGAACATGTATGGGATTCAGAGGACCAGAACTAGATATTCCAGAACAGACAAGGCCCTTCCTAGAACGAGAATCAGTCCAAAGCAGATAACTTACTTTTTTGAAACCAATCTCGGTGGTCCCAGGAGCCCGGTTGTTCTTGCAAGGATACCATAGCTTATATCCGATTCGTTCCATATGTTTCTCTGAACGATAACGATTGACAAATCATGCGTATTCTCGCGCTTGGTGGAATCGTCTAGAGTCCTTAGTCATACAGAGGAGGCGTACAAGTTATCTAACAACTCTGGGAGCCTCGCTGCAGTTTTCCAACGAGAGGTCTGGCGTGGCAGCATCCGGTCTGTCACGTGATTAACAGAAAAAAAAAAGTAAGCGCCCTCTGGTCAAGTCGTAGCATTACCTGACAAGACCATGAGCTTGAAAAGCGGTGGTACGCCATGTTGGTAAGGTCACAGAAAAGAAGCGAGTTAGATAAACTACGTATACGTGGATTCGGACCATAAGTGTCAGGTATATACGTAAAAGCATACACGCTAAGCCGAGGATACCGACCCACATGGCGCATCTGGGTTTCCCTGAACGCGAGGAAGCTATTTTTCTTTTGCTTCCTCGCGCTACGTCTTGTATCTAGAGTTGACTATAGCTTTCTTGATATTGATTATCCATCTTGAGTATCTCGTCTCATCTCTGTATATGTAAGTCGGTTTGAAAAAATTCTGGATTAAGGTCCGCCTTGCAATTGTCCAACATATTTGGCATACGGGCATAATATGATGATCTGCCCAGATGCACATCGTAGGGTCTATTCTAAAAGGGAAATACATTCATAACTACCAAGAAGGAACCTGCGTCGTCATCATGGCTCAGGATCATATGTCATAAGAAATGGAGCTCTTTGCTTTGGTGTCTAAGACAGCGAAGGAAACCAGAAATTAATTGTCTATTGGTACTTGCATGAAGGAAAAAAAAAAAAAGTCTACAGAGGCTGCTTGCAGCCCTCCGACCTAGCAGGTCAGCGTCAGCGTCAGCGTCTATTTTGACACCGCCAAAAGTCAACAACGGCCCCTGCCGCCACCGATCTTGTGTCAATCCACCGCTACTTCTCCGGGGAACACTGGACAGAAAGATCTACAGATGACATTTGGCTACGACAACGACGGATATGATCCATTGCTGAGCTGAAAGGAAGACCGTCGGTTGACAGAAGACGTTGAAAAATTGGATCAAACAGCCGGAAGAAGACAATAACGCCAGGATAAGCGTTCGCGATATAGTTAATGAGCACATCCAGTGAAGGATCGTCCAGTTGAGAATGGTTGTTCCTGGATAAGAAGTAAGTAATTTCACCGATCCAGTGACTCCTGCGGCATGCACATACATCTTCAGAGCTACGTCCCGTGGACAAATTAGCAGCGCATTAGGTCCGACAACACTCGCATACCGCCACCATCGCTGACCGTAGCGAATCTCACCACTTAGCTTATTTCGAAAAATTTGTTTGTTTGTGCTGGCGTCCTTGTATTCATTGGGGTAGAATGTCTCTAATATCAAGTCGCGCGCAACGGTCGACGTGCTCCGTCCTGCACGGCTTTTGTGCAGTTCACCTGATCTATCCCTTTCTTCGAGTTCCATAACAAATCGCTCAAAAGAAAGGTAGAATATGACCCGCGCTATACGGCGGGCTACCGAAGTACATCCAGTGTCATTGCCAAACTGCTCTTTCAGAAAACCGTAGTATGCAATACACGTTGCTCCGGGTGAAAGCAGGTCTATGGATGGTAGAGACAGGATATCCTGATATTCAGTGTAATTCAGACTCCAACTATCCAGGTGATCGAGGATCTTGACAGCCCCATCAGAAATGAGGCGATCTCCATGATATTAAATATCATCAAGCTTTAAGCGAGACTGAGAGGGTAAGTTTTGCTTTGTGAGAGCTAACAGTAACTGGCGCGTAGAGACCTGGTCAGGTGTAAGCGATGCGTTGATCGCCCCCATTTTCGTGGACTTTAGCTGTAGTCGGCTTCGGCGCGATGGCAACACGCTCTGGGGATCATCAGTATCACATGCTAAGTTTCTTGGAAGAGATCGAGGCGATTCTTCGGGAGGAGTTGGGTACGACTGTGAAGGGTCATCGTGTTTATCTGCTTCAGCTTTAAGAAAAAGCTGCCAATCTAGTTGACTTTCTCGCTCTTGCCAATCATCAGAAACTTCCTCTGATGAGGACGGACAGTTGGTCTCTGCAGAACCAAAATCGGTAATCGACCTGATCTCGTCAACTCCCTGATAGAGGCACAAAGATCCCTCTTTTTCGTCTGAGGGAGAAGCCGCTAAGCTATTTCCGCGGTCTAGTACACTAGGGCTGAGCCAGCTCCCCCAGTCCAATGACCCAGTAGCCTCCCCAATAGTCTCGATAGTCTCAATATTGTTTTCATTCTCGGTTACCATGGGAAGGGGCTCAACAGGAAGTACGATGTTCGCTCCATCCATACCCGATGGAGAAGCATTGAGACCTACATGGGAAGGTTTGCAAGTCAGCAACCACTCGGAAACGGAGGACTCGTAGGGGCGTGAACCAGCAAAGATCGATTAGGCCTCACTAGATGTTTCAGAACCGTAAGTGGCAATTGATTCCTGGAAGCGATCCGGGTTGTCACAGAATTGACTTAGTTCTGCTGCTGTCCAGACCTGATAGTAGTCGACAGACGGCACCTTTTGACGGATCTCTTCGATTAATTCGACAGCTCCTTGGCAGCCCAGGGCTGGAAGTATAGCGAAGATGAGGTAGAACCACTGGCGAACCTGTGATATTGTCAGTTGGTGACATTGTTTCCTGCGGGAATGAACTCACCTGCGCATTTTCCGCCAATGAACGAAGAAAGGCAATATTTTCGACATCACTTTCAGGTTTCTTGCATCGCCAGATGTCAGCAGAAGAAACAAGTGACTTGGCATTCGACTCACCAAAGCGAGCGACACATAGAACATGCCGGAAAAAGGAGATCCGCGAAGATCTACTGTCAGAATCGAAAACAACAAGAAACTACGCTGAAATGAGTGAGACCTCTATGGGAGGTGACGATGGGGAATTTTCGACGTAACCCAGAGTAGCTAGAGAATAAGGCAGCGACGGCGGCGGCGACGGCGACACCTCCCTTATAGAGGTAATCCTCCCTCAGGAAGATGAGGGTGAGAGGAGCAAGCGCAAAAACGGGAGAATGTTCAAAATGGGCTCGCCGATCGAGCCACGGCCTTCAGAGAGCCACGGCCTTCAGAGAGCCACGGCCTTCAGAGAGCCACGGCCTTCAGAGAGCCACGGCCTTCAGAGAGCCACGGCCTTCAGAGAGCCACGGCGAGAAGTCGCAGTTTCGTTACATGCTTCGCCAATCACAGTTTCTCGCCTAAAGGGCATAACAACGTGACATTATGCGCAATAATGAGAAGAAGCCCTTCTCTGTCACCGAAATAATCTTGGATTGAAAGTAGTCCTGGGGGGTGAGAGCCAAAAGAAACACACGGTCGCGAGAGTGAGAAGAGCAGAGAAAATGGTCGAAACAGGTAAACTTCCACACGGCCAAGAGGGGGTGCCCATTTCAGCGGTCTCAGGGTGGGTGATTACCCAAAATCAAAAAAAGGCTCCTGTCATCAACGTCCGATTACTGCACACGGTTGCGATCTTGCCTCTGCACGTGACATCGTTTATCGGACTGTATCGCGGGGACCGTTCTGTGAGAGGTCATCTTTCGGCAGACCCTCTCACCCGCCAGGTGATGATGTTTCAAGTCTCACCCAAGGTGAGATGGACGGGCCCCTCTTCATTCCCCACCCTCCACCCTTTGTTCTCCACTAGCGGCGCTTACAAGGGGACCGGATTACATATACCGAAAATAGAAGGCTTCTAACAATTATAGAAGTGCTAAGAATGGGTTTGACGGCGTTCTGGATGGCAGTGCATACTGAAAATATCTCTGTACAGATTCCCTATATATAGAAAATATCCATATTTAGGCACTAGATTCGGTGACTAAGAGTAAGTCGAAGGTAGTTAGAGAAATTTGAGCTTTCTAATTATCGAGAGAAAATGCAAATGTGCCTTTTCGCCTTTGGCACAAAATGCTTATTCGTCTTTCCCAAAAAGGCCTTTGTGCTTGACGATAAGCAGGTACGAGCACCTTTATTTCGTGAAGGCAACTTGCCAAAAATGGGTACTTGATCCAATTGCTTTAGGCAGGGTCATTGGTCAACGAAATTAACGTTGCGAGGCCTGCTATTGCAACCACAACATTTGGACGAGCCACTATCGATTCTCCTTTTCTTTGAGCAAATTTACTTTCTGTCTAATGAGGAAATCTGTACCGAGGGAAGCTCCTATTGGTTTAATTTCCGACCGATTTCGCTGCGTCCTTGGTTCACGATCATCGTTGTACGGCGTCTTTTCACCGCCTGGGGACTGGAAAGGAACGGATGAACAACGGAAGGACCAGATCAGGACATGTTTCCAGCTTCTCTATGTGCTACCACTCGACAGTCTCTGGCAATGGCGTTGGGAAATAAACGTTTTATTTGATCGCTGTTGACAATTCGATATTTCTACAAATCTCATTTCGAGATACTCTAGTCCCCTATCAACACCTCGATGAACTGCAAGAAGACCTCCATCTGGTCGAAGCGTTCTTTGGGCAGTGGCGATTCTTGCTCGTCCAGCGATCAGCTGGAACCTCAGAAGTATCGACGCTTAATCTGTCACATAACTCGCCATACGAGCATCTATTCCTCTACGTCCTCTATCTAAGGTGCCATGGTCAAGAATATCGGACCATGTTCCCACACGCTGATGGTCGGTTACCGAGGCCTGGAGACCGATGTGCTGGTCAGCTTTCCGAGTATTTTGCGGCTGTAGGCGGTAACTTGAAACAGGTGGAAAGAGACATAAAGATTGGGCGAAAGCTGGATAGACTGGAACAAGGGGTTTGTACATAGATGAGCTTGACGTGAACAGTTCCTTTTGACAAGTATAAGGGGTATTGGGACCAAAAACAAAAAAGGAAAGACTAGTATATTGTATGAGCACGGACCGACTTAAGGCTTATTTATACGAATGCATATAGATACAAAACCGGAAACACGATGCAACAGGCATACGGAAGATTTATTCATATATCTGAAACCCACGCAAGGTGAGAAAATCATACTGGAAAGGTAGAGATCCAAACGAGAGCGCAATAAAATGAAATGATAGAGACAGGATTTTAACAAGGAAACGACTGAAAGGGCGAACCGGTCTGCATTCACACTAAGCCCAGTACGGTTCATGCAACATCTTCACAAGGGCAAGATTCTTCTTCTTGTCCAGTTCTTTTTTCTGCCTCAATCTATTGAGCATAGATGGAGAAATATTACCAAGTGGTTTCGGCTCACGAAAGTTGGAATCAAGCTTTCCAGAGAAGAACAGGTCCAGATATCTGGGATCATACACACCCGGAGCTCTGCTAGTGAGCTTTGCCGAGTCTATAAACCACCTAAGGCCGCCAACAGTTGCAGGGACTTTCCGAAGTCGGTCGATATCACCTAGCTCCATGGAGGCTTGTACGAAGGACATCGCAACCTCTATCCACATAAACACATCTTGAGCAGATGTGCTAGGGGCACCTCTCCTGAATTCAATCGTCCCGTTGGGAGAATTCAGAAGGTAAAGTAAGTTCCATCCGAACATCTTGTCATGATCAGGGTTCATAAGCAGAACAAGCTCTCGGATATTGGACGCTTGCTGGATAACATCCATACTTTGCTTTCGAGACAGATTTCTGTGACCGAAATTGGAATTATCAAGCCAGTTGCTTCGAGCGTACACATTAGAAAGTCTGTCTTCTGGTAGAAGAGCCTCAAAAGCAGGCTCGAAATGAATGATGCTTTGGCAAATTCTCTTGAGATTCGGAAGGCTGTAGCCACCGACGACTGATAGATGGACATGCGTGCCGCAACTGGAATTCGCGCTCACAATGTAGTTAAGCGACAGAAAGTCCCATATAAAGCCAATATGTTCACGCCATCTTGAACCTCCATAGGCCCGAAAAATTGGAGAAATACTCTCCAGGCCCCCTAAAACAATCAGCAAGTCATCTGGCCGCAAGAATGAGAGCAGTCTCGTACAAGGTGCTTGCCCTTTCTTTGGCATCTCAATTGTCAAGTCGGAATCAAGCGACCACTCCGCGAACTGTGGACCAAGGTATGATTCATTTATGGCGTTGTGCATTCGCGGATGTTGATCTGGACCAAAGGTTGAGAGATAGTTGTTGTAGGAAGATGCAACAGAAATGGAAAATTCACGAATATCATTTGCCGTAAAGCTTCTTTCACGTGGAGCCAGGAGGAACTCTGTCTCGACCCCAATTCCAAAGCTACCCACAGGATATGAGGTGGTTTTCGCTGGGGCGGCCTGCTGTTTTCCTAGACGAGGATCAGTGTTGGATTAGGTGTTAATCATCACGATGCACATACGTTGGGGGGGCTGTGCGGGTGGAGGAGGCGGAGGAGGGGGCAGTGGGTTTCGTGACATTGAGAAGATTTAGGTGTTTGTGTATGGGAGGGAGTCCGGAAAGTCTGCTGGATGACTATGGTAGCTATCAACAAACGCTCTGACATATGCATCTGTGAGTTGAGTAGACGCAGGAGATCCTGTCAGGGTTATATATTGCTGAATATCAGCAGATCACCGAATCCGTTTTCAAGACAGTGGACATGCAGCGATTCCAAAATGCTCTGCTATTATGGACACCAAAGACATGGCGATGCGCCGGCTGCTTCTTGGAAAGCGAGTGGCTTTTCTCTATGCATGTTCATAGCCAATAGAACCCTTCCGCGCCAGTTGTTTGCAGACATGGGATCTGTGCGCTCCTCTGGGCTTCGGAGTCGTTGGTGATTACAGGGATGGTTGCAGAGCGATTATACTGTTTGTTATTAATGGAACAGTGTTCTACATAGATGGTCGGCGTTACGCGGTGGGATAATCATGCGGACTTGGTGGGGGGATTTTCTAAGCGCCAGAGTGGGGCAAGGCAGATCTACCTCTCATGGGAAGGTCTGCCAAAAGTCGCTATAGGATGTGACTAGAACCAAATATAGTCATAGACACGGCGGTCCAAGCGCATGCATCCAGCCAGTAGTATGGGTGATCCGAGACAATAGATTAGAGAGGGAGTGGATATATGCTGAAATATTTCGTGACCAAGCCATTAGCGCCTATACAGAATCCTCCCACTAGTACTACCACTAAATTAGCAGGCGTTTGCGATCGTTTGCAATCTATAGTAATTATGCTGATATTATGAGTCCTGTTGCTTAAGGATTTAGTGATTATGTTTTATGTTGCTTTGTTCATTCTTCTATATTTAACGGCAATTCTGAAGAAACAAGCTCGTTAAGACGGGAACAACTTCCGAGAGTTGGTCCCTAAATAGAGAGACGGCGCTTCTGGAGAGTCCAATGGTTGAACAGAATCCAACGCCGCTAGTAGAGGCTTGATTACCATTTATGGACTAGCCTAAAATGAGTTAAGCGAACTCAGGCAGCTCGATCTTCTACCCAACAACGCAAGTAAGGAAAAGAATACTTTCTTCAATAATGCAATGTGCACTTGTGTCACTTGAAGTATCCCGGAAACAGTCAGTTAAAATCTATTCTTGTGCCTGAAGAAGCTAGAATACTCTCGGTGAGATCTGATCCCTCGCAACGAGAACGACAACAGTATGGCTGCTCCTCCTCCTCCTCCACCTCCACCACCGGAGAATTTTCGTTCCAAGGTCTCGCCTTTTGTACAGAAGCTACGAACTGCCCCCCCGGACTGGTATTATAAGGCGCCTAAATCGCCACCGCCAGTTGATTTCCTAGCTCCGCCAACAGGTCCATACTTCTTTTATGGCACTCTGACTGATCCGTGCATGATTGCGGAAATCCTCAGGTTGGATCATGAACCTGAACTGCGACCAGCTTATATCGTTGGGTACGAATGCAAATTATGGGGCCAGTATCCGGCTCTCCTCGATGCTTCGGACTCGATCGTCGAAGGAGCTGTTTATCATGTCTCGACAGTTGAAGACGGAGAGAAACTAGCAGCTTATGAAACCAGAAATTACCGTACAGAACGTTGCTGGATCAATTATATGGATGAAGAGGAACCATCAAGGGAAATAGGCTATACATTCAAGTTTGTTGGAGACCCTAGTGACCTTAGTGAAGGTCGGTTTGACTTGAAGGTCTGGTTGAAACATATGGGAAGGACAGCCGCACTCGAGAAGCTCGAGGCTAAAGTCAGAATTGATGTGCCGAAAACAGGGAATGTCATCTAGGGACCAGATGTGCATGAAATTCATGCAGTCTTAACTCTTTGGTGTGATAAGCGGGCGGCATGGTAATTGATCGCATCTGTAATAATATTCCCTACGTCTATCGAACATACATTTAAAGCACGGGTATTATACCGAGGCAACATATTATGCATGAATTGCTTCGAACCATGGTTGCTTAATTTGTGAACATGGGATGGTGACGGTCAGCGTCATAGAGCGCACCTGTTAAGCCTTGGTTAAGCTTCCGTTAATAAAAAAAAAATAATAGCATCAATCGAATATAAGACCCCAAGCAATGCTCAATATCGCTAGATCAACGATCTCCTTTAAAAGTACCGTGCATTTTGTCTAGTTAGCATTGCCAGTACCAGTAACAGCAATTCTGGGTGCAGACCGGTAGTTCTGGGGCTCGTTTCAATCCCAGGCGCGGTCGAGAAGATCTGAGGATAACAATCATAAAACCTCGTTTCAGGAGCTCAAGTGTGTTCGACGAGGTCCATGTGGTTTCAAATAGTATAGAATTCCCCTAATTCGCTCCCCGGGGACATGCACAATGTCTCGAGAGTCATGTTGCTCAGCAGAACCTATGTTGGCTAACTCAGATCGAATATCTCGCTACATTGCCCCCTCAGAGAACCACTCACCAGCTGTTACTGCCTAGATTTGAAGGACAGGTTCCCGACAAGCTCTTGAACTATGGTACTGCATAATACGAGTCATGAATAACCCTATTTAGCATTTCTCGACATCGAAGAAAGGGTGGTGAATGCATACATCTAATGATAGAGACGGTTGTCACTAGATCACACCTTTAGAATGTTAGAAGTATTGAACCAACTCCCTGAGATCACGTGCCACGTGTAGACCGTTCCATTTTCCTGTGATATTCATCGCGGGGCCATATTTCGTGGACCTATAGCACACCAGAAACAGATAAATTTCTATGTAGACATGCAGTCAGCGTTCCCAGGACTAATAGTAGCGATACTGTGAATCAGATCGTGGTTTCTGTGACTCGTTCTGGTCCCAGATGCCATCAATACGATCCCAGGATAACTCCGTCTCAGGGTTCCAGTCCACGTATAGCGTAGCTCATCTATCTCGCTTCTTTGCTGTCACCGTACCTACATGGCGTGCCACCGTTTTGCGAGTTCAACAGTTATGGTGGTCCGCCACAGGGATTCCGGGGCCACGTGGAGTATTTAGTCAGAGGGTAGTCAATCCGGCTTGTGGAACTTCTGGGCACTGTTTGATCTATCTCTGGACCGTCTTTCATCTCTCGCCTCATTGGTTGATGTCAGCTCTCCTACAAATTGAAAGTATAATGATATTCTGTCAGATCCAGGGAGACCAAGGGGAGATTCTCCTTTTGGTCGAGTGGTATAGAGAGCCGATATATTCTCATTATAATAAATGATTGTCTACCTGAACAGAATTCCTGCGAAACTTTCCATGTTAAAGTGATATCTACGAATGGATTACTCCTCTCGAATGACTAGGATATGGCACTCTTTTAGAAAGTCGCAGTCTTTTTGAACAGGGTATCCTTTTAGGAGGGGATACTCTTTTTGAAGGGGGTGGCCTTTTTGGAGGGTGGCCTTTTCGGGGGGTGACCTTTTCGGGGGGTGGCCTTTTTGGGGTAGCCCATTTGGAAGGTAGCCTGTTCGGGGGATAGCCTTTTTGGGGGGTGGCCTGTTCGGGGGATAGCCTTTTTGAGGGGTGGCCATTTTGGATGGGGTAGTCTCTGGCAGCCTAACCCAGGATTCTAACTCAACTCCTCGTCCAAGAAACCAAACCTGTATCTCAGGCAGCATCTTTTCTTTTGTAGCTAAGCCGTAGGAGATAACTACCCTTCATCTGTTAATGGAAAGCCGGGCTCAATTCCTTAATGATCGAAAGAAAAGCCACAACTAGCTTAGGTCAGATAACACTCCGAGCAAATGGTCCCTTAGTACTAAGGGCTCCAACACTCAACGAGATCCTGGAGATACGAAAGACAAAAAGTAAGGGTTAAAGGAAGTCCTTTCTAGAGGAAGTCAGAACCTGGAGGTTGCTCCTCGGGCCCAAACAAGTAGCCCCTCTTTTAGATCTCGATTTGACGTTGTGCCATATTCTTCTCTGTTTCGCTGCTGTTCTTATGTAAAGCGGTTGGGCTACACAAATTGCACATGATTTCACTTTACACTTCATCGAGCACTCGAGCCTTTCATTCCGGCCTTAGCTTCGCCCAACCCGTCTGCTGCCACTGAATCAGGCACGGTCTCTTTTCCGAGTCGAGATTCGTTATCGCGTTGTGTGTCGGTGCCAAAGTACCTCTCCAATCCGACTTATGATATAAACTAGATGTTGAATATCCAGCAGAATCGCGTTGCTGATATTATTTCGAAAGGTAGTTATCGCATTATCTAACCGACGTGTTCGTTTCCCGACACCGACGACCCATCCTAAACTCAGCGTTCCAGTCTTCCTTGCCCCCAGAACTCATGACAGGTTGCTTATATAGCTGTGGCCACCAATCAATATCTTTGAACTTGACAATACCTTTCAGACATCGCCAGCGATACGCGCAACGAACTTGCAGGGGTCTGGGGAGAGTATGAGGGCGCTAAAAGGAATGAATGGCTCGTCGAATGGAAGTTTCCACTACTAAGCGCCTGTCTGCCTAACTCTCAGCCACATACATTTCAAGAGATATCTGCCCGCCATCTTCCTATCATTTGGCTTCGATGACTGAAGGACAGGTTGCTTGTGGCAAGTTCCACACTTAGTTCCCAGCAGAAAATTAGGGCCGAAAATATACCACAGTGACTTACCAGACTTATCCCCATTAATATCCAAAAACCACCAATCGAATAGTAAATAATATACTCGTACGCGGTCTTGCATATTCAAGGGAATACGAGCATATACTTGGAATTAAGGCTAATCCCAATCACTAGCTTTTCTATTTTTGCGACCAGAGCATAAGATCTGGGCTAATAGGAAGTAGTTCACCATGGACTCTGAAAGTGAGTTTGAGCTGGGATATACTAGCCTTTTCCTTGGCTCTCCAGTTCTTATTTTGGGAATGAAAGTCTGTATCTCTGATCATATGTTTCTTTCTCACATTTTAATGTATTATACCGAGAGATCGAAAAAATACTCACTGGTACCGCTCATATCATATCCCATATACTGAAATACTGATTTGTAGATGAAGAGGAAATAATGTCTAGATTCAATGGGTTGCCTTCAGAAAACATATGCCCATCAAGATACTACCTATTTTCAGAGCTAACGATAGTAAGCATCTGAAGCCTTGGCGGCACTCCTTGGAAGTCTCCAATGAGCCTATGAGTGATCTAGTCTGTTTTACTGAGATTCATATATGTCTAAACAGCAATAGGGATGTCCTGCATATCGCCACGGAACATATAATTTGCATTTTGTAATCTTCTCGGTTTTGTGGTTTCTCCGGTTTTCGTAATTATCACGATTCTATATTATACCCTTTTATGCGAGTCCTTCACCTCTAAAGGCGAGAGTTATTAAGTGCTTACCCATCTCACCTATATTCACTCTAAAAAAGCCTTTCTTCCGTCACTTGGAGCTTCTTGTTTCATATTCTTTCCCTCTCTAAGTTAGCCGTTTACCTTTGCCCATACTTCATGTAGAAACTGAAATATAGAACTTACAGTCGTGGGAGGGCAATACCCCTCTCGAATTTATGGATTTTGTTGATATCCATCTTAATAAGCTGCATAGTCCAGGTGATCTTTCCCGCCAAGCTAATATACCGTGATAATGGAGAAGACCAGTACAAGATCCGGCCATACTCCATAACAAAAACTATCACGATTTGAGCAGATCAGGACTTAGGAGGCCTTTGAGAACATGTTTTGGAGATGCAAATATGCAAATTAGATTTGCCAGGACTTTTACTCACCCAAGAATAAGGTAGAAGGTGAGCACCAAGTAAGTAGAAAAGAAAAGGAGACATTGTGCTTTCCGGCTTTAATAGGATCCGGGTATGTAAATTAGCCTGCCGGTCCTTAGAATGGTTCTTTTCAGTAAGTTCTGAACAAAATCAAATATTAGTAGTTAGAATCAGCAGTGGTTTTCTGTCAGTTGATACATATGTCGAAACAGCCTTCCAAATACCCAAAATGGGATCAATTATTAGCCAAAAGAGATCTCAAATACCTTCAGCGACATACAAAAAGATAAGACAAAAGAGATATCGACAAACCAACACATTGATAAAAAAGACATACAAATTAAATTACTCCTGCGATGCAGATATTTTCTTTGGAGTATGAATAAAGAATAGTGGCTGTATCTATATATTTTGCGCTGATAGCACCGGTATTTGGTCTTTTATCTCCTCACATCTGGTATTAGACATGTTTTTGTTCCTATAATTAGGCTTTGAAGCTTATATCAAGCAGAAGTCATATTATCCAATCCCAGATCAGAAAACACCCGAGGATTTTGCAAACAGACAAAAGAGCATTCTTAGGTGCCACTCAGATAAAGATCACGCTGGTTCTGGCACACAGAATTCAGAGGATTGTGAAAGAGACAAAAACTAGCCTGCGAGACAGAACAGACAAGGCCATAGCTAAAGGTTCAAATTGGAGTTTTTTGACAATAAGAATACTATCTGTCATGATAATGTGTTGTGTTGGAGGAAGAAATAGAGGGGAAGCAAAGGGGAAGCCATAGAAGTAAAGAGGAAGCAGAGGAGAACAGCTAAACCTCAAATTGAGGTGTAAAAATAGATGGGCAATATTTAGACCCGAATGAGCGCCAGGTAAAGACTGCCCTCAACAAGGACTTCACCTGAATTCTCAGGCGATTTGGCCCTTGTTTTTATTTATTCCAGACTCCCAAGTAGGTAGAAATAAAGGCGCTTCTCATCTTAGATTAAACTGATTGATTCCTATGTCTTTCGCTCCCATATCGACTTTTTTATATCCTGCTCCGGTCGTAATGGTGTATGGTCGTCCAAGCCAAATTAAAATCCCCTCGGCGGAACAAAAGAGAAAGAGGCAAAAACGCAATCGTCGATTAAAGACGATCTTTAAGAAAGTGTTCGAATTCAATGTCGCCTGCGAGTCCAATATCTTTTTCGGGGTTCAAATGAAGGATAGTGGCCGAATCTCAATATTCTCCGCGGATAGCAGTGGTATCTGGTCCTCAGCTATTTCGAGTCTTGTATGTCTGTCTAGTTCTATCGTGTTCCATAACTAACTTTGTATTAGGAATCATATTATCCCGTTCCGGACAAGAAGACTCCTGTAGATTTTACAGATCTTTCTAATACTCCCAAAGGTCTGGAAATTATTTTTGCCTCCGCTCCCGTGAACCTGCTCAAAGACAAGGAAGGAGGATGCTACTCGAACCACAGCAATATCATTACACAATAACTGCCTTAGATATGGAAGGAACCATTCACAGAATTTAGACTCTTATTGACCAGTCTAGTCAAAATTTGCCAGTACGGAGGCGGTATGTAGATTTCGTAGAAGGCAACAGGCTATCTCCGGGGATACTTTCTGTTTCGATAAGCCCTTAATTCATAAATATAACGTGACGAACCTAGGCTTATCGTCATATAGAAACTTGGTATAACTTCCAGGTCATAGGAAGGGCCTTGTCCGTCCTATAATTAATAGTTCCGATCCTCTGGATCCCTTATATATCCTGCAAAACACTGATTCTCAAATGGGAGCTCCTGAAAAGACAGAAAGTGATTCTAGAGGATCGACTCTGTATATTATAAAGCAAAAAGTGATCAGAAGCTAAGCGCAAATAGCAGAAAGAGAATACAAGCTTTTTCAGAATTTTCAAGTATCGAAAGTGTAAATGAAACCTTTGACCTTCAATGTCTTTTGAGCACAAAGTGTATTTACCTCTTCAAGAATAGAAGCCTCTCCCTGGTGAACGGCTACAAGACGATGTATCTCGCAAAGTGAAGATATCAGAAATGGGCATCTGATTTAGCCACTGTAGCGACATTGTCGGTCAACGAAATCAAAAATCGTGTCCGGATCCTCCAGTAGTATCATACCGTGGTGACGTATCAAAAAATCCCTAGGCTTTATGGTGGGCTGGTTTATACTGTCCAGAAGCTGTGACAACCGCAAAGCCGCTTGTTCCGCAAGAGGCGAGATGTGCGTTTGTTACATTCTAAAGAAAATATCGCGAGCTGATATTATAACTTATATATCGCATATATCGACGGGTCCGCCTCGGAGCGTATCCAGACCAAGTGTTATAGCGGCGTTGAATACCTCTTGACAAATGCTCCAGTGGACAAGATTAGTGGGAATACGACGGTAATAGTAGCAGAAAGCCAGTAAAATCCCACGATAGTTGGAAGCTATAGATGGATTTTCTGTTTCCCAAAGAGCATGATGCTCTGAACAGAACTGCCATTACCGATTGAGCCAAATCAAGTGACTATGGATATTGCAATAGAACACTGCAGTATGAAAGTCCAATGGATGTGCAGGGATATTTTCGCATCCCTGTGTTAGCCACGATTGACTAAATTGAAACGGAAGTATTTCTTGGAGCAGCAGCAGTTCCTTTACGAGCTTGGTAATTCTCGTTTTCGTCAAAGTTTTGTATGAAAGGATCCTCCGGCTTAGGAGAATATATTTCGCGAAGTAGAGCTGGAATCGTTCCACTGTCTGACGATCTGATACATTGGGAAAGAGACACAAGGATAAGATGCAGTGAGGACCAGTTGTTGTGATACCTAATGGACGACCAAGTGTCATGGAATAGTATTGGTCGGCATAGAGCATCAACCACCAGGTACTATGGCGAAGAGCATATTCGCTCGCACATGGAATAGGTTCCAAATCTTTCTATTCTAGGTATACTGAATGAATTTGTTAGCCTTTGTTCCTTTTCCTTTGATCAGCAAGGACATACAACGAAGGCTTTGCGCTGCTCGAATAGTTGAACCAAATAACGAGTAATATATCCAGAAGCCTCCCAGTATTGACCAAATACGACCCAATGAGAAGTAGAGTATGGACAACGAATAGTGTTGGTCGGCTCATGAAGCTGCTCAATCGGAGTGTCTGTATCGACGCATTACCTAAACTCGTTAGATTCTTTAGTATGGTATTAACCGTATCGACCTACAGTATAGGTTTGCTCGTGCCATGTATTTCTCTATCATATCTTTGTTTTCCTTGTGCCCTTCCCTGAAACCTTTGAATTGTAACGTATGAGCCATGCTTGCTAGTACCAATGTGAAGACTCGCGGATCAGATAAGAACAGGGTTACATCGACATGGGCGGTCCCATTTGGATAATACTGGAAACAGTATACTTGACTATGGAATATTTTCAGAAGAGAGAGAGTCCCTTCTCCCGGAGGTAGGATGTGAAAAAAACACTGTGGCCAGAAAGATAAATCCCAGAGGCAAGGGAACGGATCAGTAGCTGCACCGCCACATGCGTTGTCGTCTGATATTCGAGTCTGGGGGCATATTGGCTGAAGGTAAAGGAGACGTTAATCAATTGTGCTTGGGAAGTATATGTCATTCTACTCACCCGTCCTAAGAATGTCGAGAAACTTTTGGAGACAGTACCAACTGACTACTTCTCCTTCTCTTTTTTGAGTGTTGTAATTTCTATTCTCAATCTTCGAATCTCTTGTGTTTGACTAATATTCGAATTCCTTCCATCCACGGGATATTGATAATATAATGGCTTCCCATATAAATAATATGAGGTGCATGGAACAACTCGATCACACTACCACCGATTGAATTAAACATGGACCGAAGAAGAGGAAGATATTAGATATACCCACCTTGATTTCTCTACACCGATATTCTCCGTAAGATCTCGTGGTTCGCTTCGCTCTTTCCCTTCCCTTTATTCTGTTGTGGGATAGTACACCGGTGTTTTGAGCCGACGTACTACTGGTAAGGATACTTGATTGTTCCGAGGATCACGCTTATATTAGAACTTACAATACCTGTGGGCGATTGAAGTCATAATGACTGTACCTCAACTCATAACTCAGTTGCTTCGTTAAATAATATGTAGATATGGAACCAGATCAGACCAGGACAGCCAGTTGCGGTCGCAAGAGGTCTTTGACATTCCGTTGTTTTAACAACGTTTTGGATTGTAATAGGATTATCTAGATTATGCAGCACGGCTCTCTAGTCTCGGTCCGAGAGACGTTATTGGCTGAATAAAATATGCGCGATTTGTTGGAGGGAAGTGTTGCAGGAATATCTATGTTTATAGTGGTGATGGAGGAGATTACTGTAGTAATCTCTTTCTATTTTCCTATTGGATGAGCCAACTACCAGATAATCATAGTACAAATCCGAAGCATCCCCCTCAAGCTCCATCCAGATTCTTCCTTTCTTCCTTAATAAATCCTGTGTTTGTTGGTTTGTGTTGTTTTGGAGAATCTGTCGATAGTTGAACCGACTTTGGGTAAAGGTAATAGGCCGAAAAACTTCTGCAAATGTTACCGGCGATGGTCGACAAATCCAATCTTTTCAGGTGACTGTATGAACACCAGATCATATCTATCTCTGCTTACAGACTTCCTAGGTCTCAGAACTAGACCAATACTGATACGGATATGGCCTTCCCTCCACGGGAAGGAACCAAGTCTAAATTGGGAAACTAAAACGTATAGTCAGATCGGAGTTCAAGGTTGGCACGTGTTGACACGGGTAATGTCCTTACAACAGCCCCATTATACTCTTTCCACCAGGAAATTATTGACTCTATGTTCACGAAATGACCGATCTTTTTAAACAGGTGATCGTACCAGATAGCGAAGGGATCCATGGAGATCTCCGAGACCCCTCTTTTGTCGAAACTATCCTCCGTTGTTTTTCGAAATATAGATGTGTTGTGATCAAGAATATAGTATCAAATATATTAAGCCCGGATCATCCAAAGATTGCGCGATACGAAGTATGAGACTAACATCAGGTTCACAACGCTCGGGCAACTTTTTAATTGTTCTGTGATAGGTGATTACTTTGATCCTATGTTGGGCTTGGCCAGTGGGAAGATATACTATAATTCTTCGTGAGGAACACACGATAGGCAAGAGCATCAGGAAATGGCGGCGTGCAAAAAAGTGGCAGGAATTAGTGTAAGGCGACTATTTACAGGCAGTCTACTGCTTTTATATTTTAGAGGAGCCCGAAGTTAAATATCAATTTGAGTTCCAGCCTCCGTCACAAATACCAAAGACCCTAATGGTGAATGGAAGAGATATGTAAGTCTACCCTGAGGGATAAATCTCTTAACTTAGTTCTGACCCTGCAAAGCATCCTGGTCACAGGTCCTATAATATGGAAGATTCTAGTTTCCGCCAGCTCGTCGGATCATCCTGATCTGGTCGAAGTCCGCTATAAATATATTAATTCGGCGCCCATGGCCGCAATGGAGTAGAGCGAGTTACTACCAGTGTCCGTCGTGGCTTCTGCGTCAACTCAGGTCTTCCTTATATGAATGTGAAGTTGTCTGGAATGTCCCAATTGGTGGTCATGATATCTGAAGGGTCGACTATACACACTATGTCGTCCACTATGAAACCCAGCGAAGTTGCATCGAAAGCCATCGGCAAGATATCATCAGAAATCTCGTACGCTAAAGGAGCACCCTGCGCCTGCGGTACTGTGGCGAATTCAGAGGTTAATGGTGGAGGAATATTGGAGGAGTGTCGAGGATCACGGGTCTGGGATGTGGAGAAGTCATTCTCAGAGGATCCAGGTTGATTGTGCGCGTTGTCTCCTAGTGCTATCGACTGTGGATGATTTGGCGCATATTTTGCCAGGAGATGGCGCCACTACCCAGCATCTCCAATAAATTAGTATCGCTCCGTCAGCTGTACTATCGAATTAGACATACCTTGAAAAACTGCAAAATAAGGTGCAAATATCTCAGGTCGTACACGATATTGCAGTTTATGATGTGCTTTTTCATGGCCACAAAGGGCTTTCCTGGATGGCATTTCTTGCTCGCATAGGATGTATCTCTTTGAGTCCATGAATTTTGTGAGGACCCCATGGCGTCGTTATAGATGAGTCGAGAAATTCCTCGCTCGCATAAAGGATATTTGTATCAGACAACTAGGAAACCGGTAATGAAGACGGTCTTTTTCATCCACGCTATAGAGTTGATCTGGGATGTCCTAGCGGCGTTGAAGCACTTTCTCTATTTGGCTAACCGATGTAACAACTACGGAAAGGCTTTCGGCATCTTGAAGCCTGTCAATGTCCTTGAATGATAACACTGATAATCGAAATTTTAAAACTTCCTGTAATGCTCGGATAGAGATTTGATTTGAAGAGGTGTATAGTCTCTTCTTGTGACGCTCGCCCTGGGGCTTTTCGTTATATTATCTTTTTGGAGGTATGGTGACGATTTGATTGTGATTCCCGCCAGGTAACTGCTAAGTCGGATGGAGGTATAATGGTGACGCTCAGGTGTTCGCTCTATACAAAAAGGTTCTGAATAAATCTGGAAGGGTCTAGAGCATGGTATAATGTCTCACTTAGTCTCCTCTTCTCATATTATTTCGTATGATGGCATAGCGTTCACAGCTTGATTGGCGAAGAGGGAAGATACTATGGAGCTGACGAGGGGTACATCGGTATTTAAGTTTAATTGCAGTAATCATCGTAATTTACAAGGTAAACACCGACTAAACCACAATAAAATTGTAGCAAGGAAGTACCCCCATTTCCCCCTGGTATCTTTGTTAACACCTCGCCACGATATATATAATAGCAACAATCGAAAACCAGATAACTCGTTGCCTCGTAACAATATGGCTTTTCGTCAAACTACAGCGGAGGACTTCCAGAGCTTGACACTTATTTGGATTACTCGATTGAACGATCCGCCTATTGACCATCAATCCGAATTACGAAACGTATAGTGGGATCCGAAGATATATCGTTTACTTATCTCAAATCGATGGTTTCTATATATTAAGAATCAGATCACTCACAGGATGACCTCGATAGTGAAACAAAGTCGGTTGCCTTCTCCATTCATTCTGTGCTCTGAGACTTGGGCCGCTGACGCGCTACTTCTTCTTTTGTAGTTCCAAGACGACACTAGTCGAAATAGTCAAGCAGCCTATGTGGAAGCGATTGATTGTATTCTATTAGGTGGCCGGCACGGGCCAAACTGTCTAGGAGACTAGCTTACTAAATGATGACTAAGCGAGGTCGAACCCTAGGGCAGGCGGTAGGGGAAGTCCGTATGCTCCGACACCCCCCCTCGAGCAAGCAAATTATCATAAAAATAAATACTAAATATCACTAAGAAAGCAGATAAAGAGCATGGTAGGCAGTTGCCTAGTGCAGGAATCACTTGTCTATATAAGACCAAGTAATCGAAAGGCACAAATTGAACTGACCGCCAGGTCAGTTCTATCCCCGAACTATATAGTGAAGTAGCAGTGGTAAGAGGTATGGTAGTTGGTTGCGAGTTACCAAAACCTACCACGGGCCTAGCCCGTTACACCAGCGGCTTTGTGAAGCCATCCGCAACTATATTAGTTGTGGGGATCTGCTTGATTTGAATAATGCCTTGTGCGATTATATCATGTATATAATGATATCGGATATCAATGTGCTTGGACTGTTTGGTCCATATATCGGAGGTGGTAAGGTCGATTGTACCTTTGTTATCCATATGTATTGGTATACTGTGACGGGCTATGCCCGGTATAGAGCTTCGGCCACCCTCAGCTAGCGTTGCTCTAACCTGATGTTGCTTTAAAACATCGGATAAAAGGACTTGGCATTCATCCGATCTGACCCGTGACCCA